>QMIH01000053.1:61770-85958 GCA_003987875.1 Clarias batrachus
CACACACACACACACACACACACACACACACACACACACACACACACACACACACACACACCAGAGTGACAAGAGCACAAGAGAATAGAATAGCCAGTCTAAGGATCAAACCACAATATCTAAATATTGACTCTGTGACTTGTAATCATGTTTGGTTTGTGGAAAGTGAAAATAAGCACAAGTATGTGTCTGTGTGAGAGCCTGTCTTTTTATAGAAGTACTTAACAAGGACAAATATGCCCTTAAAGACAATTTCAAGGCACGATTACCACACAATTAATGTAATGTAATGCACTGAAGTTACTGTAAGCAAGCCAGCCATCTGAATGATCGTGAAAATATGGGGTTTATGAATGTTTCCTCCGTGTGTATGCGACACTGATAGTGGAATAAACATTTTGTGGGTGGCCTAGGTAAAAATAGAACTTTACTTTTGAACTAAAGAGGACTATTGGTCTTCTGACATTCTCTAACCCGCACATTCCTTGAGCAATATTTAATACAGACTATAATAATCTACACTGTGAGAAAAAGCTAACAGGACATTTATTCGGTTTGAAAGGTAAAAGCACACCACTGAATACTTGGCAGATGCTGGTGGAACCACAGCGGATTTATCGTTACTAAACAGACACAGTCATTAAAACAAACACTTCAACTATTTGTACATTGTCTGTAACCACTTATTTACTGCGGACAGATTCAAACGTTCAAAAGGACCTCACCTGAATACCTTCCTGGCCAAGTCAGATTTTACTTCCTGTAAAGTTTGAGCAGAGCAAACTTCCCCAGGTCTACCCTCACCTCCTTCTACAGGGGGACAATAGGGAGCATCCGGATCAGCTGTCTCACTGTGTGGTATGGAAACTACATTGTCTCAGACATCAAGCCTCACCTGTGGATTGTTAGAACAGCTGGGAAGATCAGGGTCTCTCTACCCAAAAACAATCAATTTGCATAGCCAGAAGAATTGTGGATAATCCCCCCAAACCAATGGACTCTTTATCTGCCAGCCATCTGGCACAAGATTCAGGAGTATCCATGCCATGACCTCTTCTCAGAGGCAGTTAGACACTAAAACTCGGCTTGACTTGATTTCCATTGGTTTCCAAGGGAATATTTGAGCACAACATTCATTTATTAATTCATTCATTCGGGCATTGGTGGCTCAGTGGTAGGCGTTTCATCTGTCATGCGGAAGGCCCGAGATCGATTCCCAGCCAGTGCCCAAACCCCGGCTACTGGATGCAGTGCTGGTCCCAAGTCCAGATAAAATGGCAGGGTTACGTCAGGGAAGGGCAATCAGTGTAAAACCTGTGCCAAGATATTAAGATATTCATCTTAATCAGGAGGATGGAGGACATCATGCATGTCTCTTGAATACTGGGTGTAAAGAAGAATGTAGGCAAGCACATGTAATAGCTCGTGAATGTGGTCAGAGCTACAGGAAATCTGTCCTCCAAAGCTGGACACTCATATAAGCTTATTTTTGACTTACCTACAAATTGTTGTTGTGTGTTCTGTACATCACCTCTCAGTCCGTCACAAAAGCCTGTGCACATATGGGTAGGAGCTGCTACAACTGAACACGTTTGCCAAGGCACAGGCACACTTGTATGGTTCTCCCTGATGGAACCAAACAACTCCACACACAGAACCCAACCCACAAATGGCCTCACTAGCAATGTTAAGACTTCACAAATGTAGAGGCTTCTATCTAGATGAATTAAAAATCGCTTCTTATCCCATGGCTTCAAGTACTTTGAATTTTCTGCTTTAGATGAACTAGTTTGTAATCTAGATTTTACTTGCGGTACTATCGTAGACTCTATAGTGCCTTTGAAAAGAGTTCGACCCAAAATGAAATCTCAGCCATGGCTTGATGATTCGGCAAGAAGTCTCATACAGGCATGTAGGAGAGCTGAAAGAAAATGGAGGATGGATAGATTGCAAGTTTCTTATCAAATTTTGAAAGAATCAT
Source organism: Clarias batrachus (assembly GCA_003987875.1). Classification (NCBI taxonomy): domain Eukaryota; kingdom Metazoa; phylum Chordata; class Actinopteri; order Siluriformes; family Clariidae; genus Clarias; species Clarias batrachus. The sequence continues at coordinate 63,752 of QMIH01000053.1, forward strand.
TAGCTAAGTTTCAGGATGCTGTGAAATCCGCAAGAGAAAAATTCTTTTCTGATTTAATTTTAGAATACAACCATCAAACAAGAGTTTTATTTAATGCATTAAGTACTTTAATAAGTCCTCCCGAAAATGTCTCCAGTAATTTATCGCATTTGAATAGTGATCTTTTCCTTAATTATTTTGTTGGAAAAATAACTAACATTCGGACTCAGGCATGGTCAGTTGATGCTCTGGTAGTAGTCACTCCAGCGCCCACTGCTAAATTTGTCGAATTTTCCCCAATCACTGTTCAGTATTTAAGGGAATTAATATCTGAATTGATGCCCTCTTCTTATCCCCATGATTCATTGCCTCCCCGTCTTATAAAAGAAGCTTTTAACTGCATTGGTTCTTCCATTTCACAGATAATTAATACTTCGCTTATGTCTGGTCAAGTACCTACAGATTTTAAACATGCAATCGTCCAACCGCTTTTAAAAAAACAGATTTGGATGTTAATGACCCGATGAATTTTAGACCAATTTCGAAGCTCCCATTTGTCTCTAAGCTGCTTGAAAAGGTTGTTTATCATCAACTTCAGCTATTTCTTATTGAAAATAATATTTTGGATCCATTTCGATCAGGTTTCCGTGCAAAACATGGTACTGAATCTGCATTGATTAAAGTTACAAATGACTTGCTTATGTCTGTGGATTCGAGGGATTGCGCAGTGCTGATATTGTTAGATCTTAGTGCCGCTTTCGACACCATAGATCACGAGGTCTAGTTAGAGCGCCTTCAATAGTGGGTTGGTATTTCGGGGACTGTATTGAAATGGTTCTCATCGTTTATGAATTCCTAAACCTTCTCTGTTTCTTTTAATGAATCATCGACTGCTCCAGCCCTTCTTCTGTATGGTGTTCCGCAAGGGTCTGTACTTAGCCTCGTCCTATTTCTGTTATATATGTTGCCTTTAAGCCACATAATAACAAAATATGGGGTCTATTATCATTATTACGCCGAGGACACGCAGCTTTATCTGCCCTTAAAATTTGGAAATCCGGAATCGTTGCAACCCTTATTTGATTGTAGTGGCCAAGAAAAATTAAAGCCTAGGTATCTTAAGAAGATAGGTCTGTGTGAAACTGTAAACAGCCACTCACTCATGATCTACACCACTTTATCCTGTATTCAGGGTCGTGGGGGGCCTGGAGCCTATGCCAAGAGACTTATGGCACGAGGCGAGTCAGGGTGCCAGTCCATCGCAGCGCACACACATACAGTCGTGGCCAAAAGTTTTGAGAATTACATAAACATTGGAAATTGGAAAAGTTGCTGCTTAAGTTTTTATAACAGCAATTTGTATATACTCCAGAATGTTATGAAGAGTGATCAGATGAATTGCATAGTCCTTCTTTGCCATTAAAATTAACTTAATCCCGAAAAAACTTTCCACTGCATTTCATTGCTGTCATTAAAGGACCTGCTGAGATCATTTCAGTAATCCTCTTGTTAATTCAGGTGAGAATGTTGACGAGCACAAGGCTGGAGATCATTATGTCAGGCTGATTGGGTTAGAATGGCAGACTTGACATGTTAAAAGGAGGGTGATGCTTGAAATCATTGTTCTTTCATTGTTAACCATGGTGACCTGCGAAGAAACGCGTGCAGCCATCATTGTGTTGCATAAAAATGGCTTCACAGGTAAGGATATTGTGGCTACTAAGATTGCACCTAAATCAACAATTTATAGGATCATAAAGAACTTCAAGGAAAGAAGTTCAATTCTTGTTAAGAAGGCTTCAGGGCGCCCAAGAAAGTCCAGCAAGCATGAGGATCGTCTCCTAAAGAGGATTCAGCTGCGGGATCAGAGTGCAACCAGTGCAGAGCTTGCTCAGGAATGACAGCAGGCAGGTGTGAGCGCATCAGCATGTTCAGTGAGGCGAAGACTTTTGGGAGATGGCCTGGCAGCAAAGAAGCCACTTCTCTCCAAAAAAAAAAAACATCAGGGACAGATTGATCTGCAAAAAGTATGGCGAATGGACTGCTGAGGACTGGGGCAAAGTCATATTCTCGGATGAAGCTTCTTTCCAATAGTTTGGAGCATTTGGAAAAAGGCTTGTCCGGAGAAGAAAAGGTGAGCGCTACCATCAGTCCTGTGTCATGCCAACAGTAAAGCATCCTGAGACCATTCATGTGTGGGGTTGCTTCTCATCCAAGGGAGTGGGCTCACTCACAATTTTGCCCAAAAACTCAGCCATGAATAAAGAGTGGTACCAAAACACCCTCCAACAGCAACTTCTTCCAACAATCCAACAACAGTTTGGTGAAGAACAATGCATTTTCCAGCACGATGGAGCACCGTGCCATAAGGCAAAAGTGATAACTAAGTGGCTCAGGAAAAACAAAAAGTTGAAATTTTGGGTCCATGGCCTGGAAACTCCCCAGATCTTAATCCCATTGAGAACTTGTGGTCAATCCTCAAGAGGCGAGTGGACAAACAAAAACCCACTAATTCTGACAAACTCCAAGAAGTGATTATGAAAGAATGGGTTGCTATCAGTCAGGATTTGGGCCAGAAGTTGATTGAGAGCAGCCCAGTCGAATTACAGAGGTCCTGAAAAAGAAGGGCCAACACTGCAAATACTGACTCCCTGCATAAATGTCATGTAATTGTCGATAAAAGCCTTTGAAACGTATGAAGTGCTTGTAATTATATTTCAGTACATCACAGAAACAACTGAAACAAAGATCTAAAAGCAGTTTAGCAGCAAACTTTGTGAAAACTAATATTTGTGTCATTCTCAAAACATTTGGCCATGACTGTACACACACTCATTCACACACCACAAGCAATTTGGGGAACGGCAATTAGTCTAACCTGCATGTGTTTGGGGGAAACCGGAGCACCAGGAGTAAACCCACCAAGCATGGGGAGAACATGCAAACTTCATGCACACAGGACCTGACCGCGAATCGAACTCTGACCCTGGAGAGGTAAGGAGACAGTGCTAACCTACTCTTTCAACAGCCAATAAGAAATAAACAACTGTTTTTAAACATGTTAGCAAATGAAGCCTTTCAATATCAACTCCTGTAGTGTGTTCGTGTTTGAATGCAGCACAGACAAAATAATGACTTATGATTGATGAGGGTACTGTAAGTGCAGTGTGCATTTAACCCGCCACTGCTGGGTTTCCACCCACTGGAAAGACCCTTAAGCCTATGCAAAATCATTCCCAAAGCCGAGATGAAAAAGGAAGAGGGTTGGGTAACTTTGGGCTAGCAACCCAGTCTGGCAAGATAAATCTTTATTAATCCTGAGGGAAATTGCAGCAATTGCACCACCAATTCTATAGAAACATGCTACAGTATGATCTGGGGTTGCTTCAGTTGGCCAGGTCTAGACTCAGCAATGTTACAGTATGTGGTACTAAAATAAAGTTAGCTGAAGACCTGAATGTACCAAAAGAAAAGTATCTGTGGATTTTTCCTCCTCCCGTTATGGTATGGCTAGTCAGGCATTTAACAGGACTAGGACCAGATCCACTACAAAGATTCCTTGGTTACAAACAGTTTAAAATGTTTCTGGAAGAATAAGGAATTATTTTACACATGATTTGAACACCACAGTATCCAGATTGGTGGCACGGTCATGTAGTGGTTAGCACTGTCGCCTTGGGTCTGTCCAGGGTGTACCCCACCTCGTGCCCTAAGCCTCCTGGGATAGGCTTGTACCACATATTATTAAAACTACAGCAGGGGGCAGATCTTTTTCTTACAAAGCCCCAAAGTTATGGAATAGTCTTCATATTAATGTTCGGGACTCAGACACAGTCTCAGTGTTTAAGTCTAGGCTAAAAAACTATTTATTTAGCCAAGCATTTTTGTAAGTAGATTCGCCTTAGGTAAAGGAGCAGATCTGGGGGACTCATGGACGTAGAGTATTATGGTTAACTGGTATGTTTAGATGCTGTCTTCTTCACTCTCATTGTTCATTCAGGTTTGTTGACGGTGAGGTGATTGGTCGCTTTACATCTCAGGGAGCCCTCATGTCTGTGTTTCCTTCTGGCTCTCCCTTTTAGTTATGCTGTTATAGTTAGTCCTGCCGTAGTCCCTGCTTGCACTTTGCACTAATATACATTCACCTTATACATGTTGACTGTGACATGTATACCTAACTGTGACCATACCTAACTGCCATCTCTCCTTCTCTTCTGCTCTCTTCTCTCTCCCTCTCTGTCGAGCTATACATGTCGCTGATCTCGTCACATGGATGCCCCGTGTGGTCTGCCTGGGATGCATGTGGTGGCTGGGAATGGTTTCCACGAAGACTGTTCTGTCCTCGACTGATGCAGACAGCTGTTCTCTGGGGACCTGTGACTTCAGTCATTTGAATGCTCAGGACTGGAATTTCCTACTGTCTACCCGAGCCTCCAGAACAAACTGGACTCCATTTAATTTAAACACATCTCCTGTTATACTGAACTTGCAGTCTTACACAGTATGATGCAGATCAATCCCTGCTATCCGTTATCACCCAGATGAGGATGGGTTCCCTGTTGAGTCTGGTTCCTCTCAAGGTTTCTTCCTATTACCATCTCAGGGAGTTTTTCCTTGCCACCGTCGCCCTCGGCTTGCTAAGCGGGGACAATCTTATCATTTTGATTCATACACATTCACATTTCATACAAACTTACTTCTTTTGCTTGTGTAAAGCCGCTTTGCGACAATGTCAATTGTTAAAAGCGCTATACAAATAAAAATTATGGTGGAATAGGCTCTAGGCCCCCTGCGACCCTGAATACAGGATAAAGCGCTACAGACAATCAGTGAGTGAGTAGGAGTATACTGATTTTAACTGCACTGAAAATCTTCTGAATATGCTGACAAATGGATATGGTTCAAATCACTCAATATAAGATCTTAGTCAAAAATGAATACAACTCTGGATAAAAACAAATTCTTTTCAGATTGCACAGGGTTGTTTAAACAATGTCAGGGGCAAAACACGTCATAATCAAACATTGTTCTGAAGAAATTTTGCATGGGTTTATTGATATTTAAGGGGAATTATTTACACGCAGCTGTCCAAGATCCCGCCACAGTATCTCAAAGGGGTTGTCTAGTCTTTGAAATTTTCCAGGTTCTGTGACTGTGAAGCCCAAATCATCACCCCTGCACCACTGTGTTTGACAGTTGGAATGAAGTGTTTGTGGTAATATGCTGTTTTGTTTTTGTCAGACATTGCTCTGTGCAAACATCTTCACCTTGGTCTCTGTCCATAGGATATTATTCCAAAACTATTGCGGTTTGTTTAGACACAGTGCAATATTCCTTTTGGAAAGAAGGGGCATTTTCCTAGCCACTTCCATGAAAGCCATACATCAGTCTTTTAAAGATTGTGCTGAACAAACATTTATAAACATGACAGCATTGTGAACTCTTCGCTTAGCATATCTCAGCTTGTTAGAAAGGTGGGGTACAGAGTCCGCCATGATACAGCACCACTGGAGCAGAGAGTTAAGGGCTCAAGGGCCCAACTGTGTTAGCTTGGTAGTTCTGGGTCATGAACCCTGACCTTTTGATCAGCAACCCAACCCACAGCCTTAACCGCTGAGCCATCCATGCGATTGAGTCAAATAATTAAAGTAAATTTTAAAGGACAAATTTCAGAATTTAATTTGTGGAATTCCCACTGGCCTGTTGGAGGTGAAACTTAACTCTAAATTATAAACAAACCTTTCCATTGCAGAATGATGCATTTCAAACTGTGTATTAAACTGATATTTGTTTAACAATTTAAGGTGAGCATTTCACACTATTATATAGTCTTTCAGTTTGGAAGGATTTGACTGAAATCTTTTGGCACCATAGAGCCCTCTAGTGTCTAAAACAGATCCGATTACAAGAAAAGAGTTTGATAAAGCGGAGGACGAGGTTGATACAGCCGACAGCTTGTTGCAACCTCAGAAAGACAAAAATCAACAAAGAGCTAAAAAGATTTGAAAATAAATAAATAAAAATCATAGTAATGCTAACCATAATTATTAAATACAAAATCAGTTAGCAAACACTAGACAGCAGGCACAACAAGTCTCAAGAACAGAAAAGTTAAAATTGAGAGGGAAATGGAAAGGGAAAATAGAGAGGAAAAAAACAGCCATCTATGTTTAGCTATTTTCATTTATTCGAAAGACAGCATATTATATACAACCAACAAACCAGAAATTTGCCAATTGTAAGAACTGATGACCCTATGATTAACAGTGGCAGTGAATGTTACAGTGAGGGCTACATAGATCAGCCATAACATTAACACCACACAAGATCATTGATATAACCAATTACATAACCGTAAACTGGTGACAGGATCATGGGCACCCAAGGCTCATTTATACCTGTGAAGAACAAATACAGCCTGCCTGGTCGAAATCCCACAAAAAAGCCAATGCAGGACAACTTATTAAAAACGAAATCAATGCTCAGCAAGTCAATGCTGACCACGGTAGAAGGGCACGGGAACACTCAGTGCACCACAGACCTTTGCGCATGGAGCACAATCCAATCGAGGGATTGGGATGCACTGGACAAAAGTCAGATCCACAGAGGCCAGGGACAATCCCGAGAGGTCTTGTGGAGTCATGCCCAGAAGGGCCAGAGTTCCCTTCACATGGCAAAAAATAAATAAATAAAAAATTACACAATATTGGACACAATGTTTTTCTGTTGTAATATTATGGCTGACCTGTGTATATTTTAAAGCATGTGATGTGATAAACCATGCAATGTGGAGGTTATAGGCCAGGTTCCATTGGTAATGCCCTAAAAGCAAAAAGGCTTCCACTGATGTTCTAAGAAGACTAGCACTACTGAACCCAACTATCAAGCCTGACAACAGAATGGCTACCAAAAAGACAGAAATGTTTTAGGATAAAGTTTGTCCATGTATGTTGATGTAAAAAAAAAAAAAAGGTGAATTCTTCTGTACATCTATGTGGAACTAAAGGATTATGTTTAAAATAACGATAATCGTCTAGTAAAGCTAAATAAAATGTTAAATAAAAAAGTAACATTCAACGAGATTCACATGAAGCATTTTAAGTGAATTAACCTTTGCAGAATAGTAAGAGTACATACAATGGTGTTGATTATACTGGGTTAAAAATAACACAATTGTAAAAAATAAATACACCTTTCATACTGGAATTTGTTCCGATAAGGATTGTAGTAATGAATTTCAAGATCTTTCACAACATACCTGCAGGCATTTAAGTGTTAAAAGGAAAAAGGCACATGACTAATTTCAAGTGAAAGCTGAAGGGTCAATATTAGTAAAACCTAACGGCTGTCATACAAACCATCCAATCTGCACTTTTATCACTCAATGTGTACACTACACCTGACACGCCAGAGTGCAAGGGCATGGCCGTCTGCAATAAGTCTTCCCTCTTAAAAAGGAAATCGAGAAATTAAGGCAATCTCATCATGAAATCTGAACACAAATTTAGATTAAATCAACTAAATATTTTGGGATTTAAAACACAGAAGAATCATTTTATATTTTCATGAATTTGGATGATTGTGCTGCAGCAGGACGTTACTGTTCAGTTAAGTGCTTGGTTCACAGTTGCTTTAACATTTGTAATGATTAGGAAAAACCTCTGATTAGAGGTTCAAGCCAGCAAGCACTTTCTACAAGGGAAAACGTGCTGTCCATATTGTATCCACACACTGCACTTCAAAATGTCAGAATGTGCAAGAACGGTTGTCACTCGACCAAAGAAAAGAGCCAGGTTGTTCTTAAACCTAAAAGCAAACAGCAGAAACAAAAGGAAAATAAAGAAAAGCAGACTTTGGTCCATGCAATAACTATGCTGCAGGTTAATGAAATCAAGAGCACCCTTTTTGTCTTTTTTTGTTTCGCATCCCTGTTGTCAACTAAAGCTGGCACATCCTTTCTCTATTTAGCCATTCTCCTTCCACAGAACCAGATGAATGCTATGGTCCGGCATGCTGGTGGCAAACACCAGGCCTGCATCATTCTTGCCATCAAAGCCATTGAGCCATGAGGTGATTCCTGGCAGAAAACTAGAGCCTCTTTTGGATTTGCGGTAGGCTGGCAGGGGCCAGCGGCCCGTGATTGCTTCAGTCCTCAGGTCCATTACATACAAGTAGTGGTTGTCAAACAGAAGAGCAAACACCTCCCCAAAGCTGAGAAGGGAGGGACTGGCTGAATCTTGCTGTGGTTTGATAACTCTGCGAGTGGCATAAAGAAGGAGATGTTACACACAAAACAAAACTTAACAAATTCTAGATAAACTTTACCTTGTTGGCAAGACAGATTAACTTTTTGCTACAAGCCAAGCAAAGGCATGGGCCAAGTCTGTTTACAAGTAAAGCAAAAGATACTGCTTCATGGCAGCAGTGTCTCAAAATTTATTTTGCTGCATCAATTTTTTTTTGCTTTTTGATTTATTTGGCACTCAAACCATGTAACGTGAAGAGAGTTTAACATTCAGATTCATGGGTTGCGACATCCCACAACTCCACTCAAGGTGACAAACATATATTTTAACTGGAGCATTTCATCTGAGCAATTGAACATTTCCGTTAAACCTTGAGTTAAGTAAGAAATAATGCTAAATAATACACATTAAAGCTTCAAGTCAGTACATTCAAACTATGATTAATGCGGAATGTAAGGGATTTACATTGTGGAATTGGCGGTAACACATTACCTTAGCACGTCAAAGCTGGCAAAGTCCCACTGGTAAACACCAAGGTCTGAACTGCAGACAATGTAGCGGCCATTGAATTGTAGACGGGGCTGTAGACACACACTGCGATCCTCAGACACGGACAGGGTCTTCAAACACTTGCAATTGATCTCTCGCCCTATAGGCCACACCTGTTTTGAGTAGAGGGATGACCCAAGACCTCAGTACAATTATTTTATAGTACACACATTCACATTGTATTTAATGGTTATGTAGTGCATACATATGACAAAAGGTTTGCCCTGACCATCAGGCTACCAAAACACTGCACAGTTCCTGTAAATGTACAAGCAGTGTTCATTCATTGATTTTCAAGAATAATGCGTTCAACTTGTTGAATGTTCACTGAAACGACTGCAGTGGGCTTCAAGCCACCTCAGCCGGTATCACCATTTATGACCTACAACCTTCTTTGAATGGTGCAAATGTTTTACTGAGGCTGAGAGTCTCATCACCTTAGTGTGCTTGAAGTCTTCTGTATGCCTTGCAAAAGTTTTCCTATCCCTTGTACATTTCCACGCGGTCACGTTACAACCACTAACGTAAATGTATTTTATTGGGATTTAATGTGACAGACCAACACAAAACACATAATTGTGAACTGGAAAGAAAATGATAAAATGTTTTTTCACATTTCTTACAAATAAAAATCTGAAATGTGTGGCGTACATTTGGATTCAGCCCCTGAGTCAATACTTTGCAGAACCATCTTTCTCTTTAATTACAGCTGCCAGTCTTTTGAGGTAGGTCTCTTCCAGCTTTGCACATCTAAAGATTGAAATGTTTATAGGTCAACAAAAACATGTAAAACAACACAGAAATGCTTTGATGACAGCTTTGCACACTCTTGGAAATCCTGAAGGAGTTCCCAGAGGTGTTTGTACCTTTTGGATTTGATTTTCCTTCACTCTCCGGGCCAACTCATTTCAGTTTTCAGATTTTGATTGGGAGATTGTGGAGGCCAGGTCATCTGATGCAGCACTCCATCACTCTCGTTCTTGGACAAATAGCCTTTACGTAACCTAGAGGTGTTTAGGGTCATTGTGTTGTAGGAAAACAGATGATGGTCCCACTAAACGCAAACCAGATGAGATGGCAATGCTGTGATAACCATCTGGTTAAGGGTTCCCTCAACAGTGTCACCAGAAAAGCACCCCCACACCATCACATCTCCTCACCCCTCAATGCTTCACAGTGGTAACGAGACATTCAGGGAACATTTGGTCACTCTCTCTAACTCATTTCACCCTCATGTCTAACAAAGACATAATTAGAACCAAAAATGTAAAATATGGGCTCATTAGACCAAAGAACTATTTTCCACTCCTCCATTCCTTGCATTTTTGCAGTCTCCTCTGAACATTGAATTTTGAAATATGTCTGTTACTTGAACTCTGAGAACTCTGGATTGATCCAGTAGTTGTAAAAGCACTAAGTACTGACTCTGTACCCACCCTTCCTCAGCACAACACAGCTGATGGTCTAAAGTACATTAAGAAGGCCAGATGTCTCACAGATGAACTCTTTACAATGTGTTTGTGTGAACTGAAAACCATTCCAGGTGATTATATTGTGAATCTGATGAGTGTACCAAGCTGCCATGTAAAACTAAATGTAGCTACTTTGGATAATCTAAATTACAAAACATTTTCTGGGTTGTTTAACACTTTTTTTGTTGTTGTTTGTTTACTACATAATTCCATACGTGTGCATTCATAGTTTGGATGTCTTAAGAATTAATGTACAATGGTGAAAATAAAAAATAAAGAAAAAACACTGAAGTCGATGGTGTGTCCAAACTTTTGATGGACACACACACACACACACAGGATATATTAAGTGAACAGTCAGTTTTCAGAGTTGATGTGGTAGAAGCAGGAAAAATGGGAAAGTGTAAAGATCTGAAAGACTTTAAGTAAGACCATACTGTGATTGCTAAAAAGCTTAAGTGTATTTAGGCGCAACATGTAAAAGTACCATCCATGTCAAAGCTAGGATGTAAGGTTTACTAGAAAAACATTAGAGGATCATGCTGCCTTTGGTCATCATTAAGATCCATATGCTTGTGCCCATTTTTTCCTGTTTCCAACACCTCAACTTTGCAAACTGACTGCACAATAAATCCCACCGCCTGAGATGTGCCACTGTTAAGATAACCAGTGTTCTCTTCAATCTCAGACATGACATTTAAAATGATCTTTACCTTGATTTCATATTTATCTGCACTCAGTAAGATGTAGTCACCAGGACTGTGCATCATGGACTCAACTTGGCTCTTCTGAAGGAGAACCTAAATTAGGGTAAACAAAAGGCTTGCATCATAAACATACATACATAGATGCATACATACTAGATTAATATATAACTCATAACAATTCTGTACAAAGTACTGTAAACAACACAAAAAAAAAACCACTGAAAAAAAAAAAGACTTAAACACTGCCTTAAAAAACCGTGACAGAGTAATAGCAACTTACACTAGTTTTAGTGGTTTGAGAGATAAACAGCTAAATAACCAGATACAAATGAAACAGCAGCGTTTGGCTAACAACTAGCACACAAATACTTTAATATTGTGAAAATGTCACTGCGTACAGTAATCTGACATTTATGCCATAAGGATGTAACGATAGGTCAATCAATACAACATGCAAAACACTCATGTGCATCATGCAAATGTAACGTAAATGTAAAATGTAAAATGAAGTTACTTTTTTTTTTCTTAAACCAGGGCCAAGTAAAAAAAAAAAGGGGGGGGGGGGTCAAACAAAAACAAATACTTAGAATTTTGGCTTTTAACTATGGCTCCCAGCACGATATGGCAAAAGTGTGATCACAATATTTTCCCCCCCATATTGATCAATATGCCACCAGATTGAAGAGTATCCTGAAGAAATGGGTTTCATTAGATAAACCTTCTAATGGAAGCCATTCAGAGTTTTATTGGTTCTCTTATATGACACGCTTTACAGATGACTTAAGGTGTGTCAAATAGATTCACAAGGTGAACTTGTGCACTTAAAAGTTGAAGTGTCTCTGCAGCATGCGCAACTGTTGTCAACTAACATTAACTAAAAAATTTAAAGGCAGCAAAAGATAAAAAGCAACCGATTACGTACCACTGAAAAACCCAGGTCCACACCTGTCTTGGGATAACTAACAGGTTGGCTTCTACCAGTGCTAGCAAGCCAACTGCCAATGACTGCAGAGATAATGCAATCCGAGCTTGTGATTATGATTTTTCCGATAATGGGGCAGCGTTACCAAAGAGTTAAATGTACAGAGCACACTGGTCACATGATTGTTCTTTCATGATACCTACACCTAACCAGATAGCTTAATAACTCTGGATTGCAATGACTAATATGTATTATAGTTATATGAGTAAGTCCACTTTATAAAAAGGACACTTTGTTAGCTTTTAACAATACCAGAGCCTGTGGAAATTTGACGTCTTGCCAACTTTCAAGCTCTATTTTGGCTACAGAGCTCATTATGTTTCAGTTGTGAGTCAGCAGCTTTATTTATTCAATCATAATTTATGGAGGAATTTATGGCTGTTTATAATTCTAAATAAAGGGGAATCTTTTTAGGCATACATTTTCTCCAACCAAATTAGGCTCAAAGTATTCTAAGACTCATACGGGATTAAAACGAAATCAGAAAGTGACCAATGTGTGTAATTACACGATTATTAAGAAATGAGCATGGCTCTGAACGCAAAACTGTGTGGTGTGCTATTAAGCAGCTTGCCCGTGGTAAGAAAGCATGGCGCTGATCCAGCTGTTGGCGGAAAACGCTCTTGAACGTTTTCATGCTTACCTTAGTGACCCACTCCGTGTGCCCAGTCAGTGTGTTGAGACATGCTCCGGCAGACAAAGCCCACACTTTGACTGTAAAGTCTGCAGAACCGCTGACCAGTGTGTCCAACTCGTCATTGTAGTCTACGCTGAACACTAAGGGAAAAAAATATTTTTTAAATTAATGAGCCATTTAAAAAAGTACAGGCTTGACTACATGTTAAACATTCCGGCACTGTTCACTGCTTTTAATTAATAAATTAATTAAAAGTACCATAAATCAAAAACATTTCAAAATGATCATTTAACTATTTAATTTTTTACTTAATGACTTGCGTATTTCAGGATTTGTTTATTTCATGGTCGCAATATACAATAATTCAATCGTTTAGACCATCAGTTCGACTGATATGCGTCAAAACATTCTCACTTACATTTATTTATCAAATCACGCAGCCCTACTCCTGACCTGTATCTGTTGCGTTCAGCTTTCAGTTGATGTTGATGTTAAGCGTTCAGCTCCTTCCACTGCTTCAGGTGTATGGGTATTCTCTAAGTGGACACTTAGTGGATGTTTGGTGGCAAACATGAATGCTTATAATCAAAACCATTACCACAGTCAGACTGGTAATATACTACAGACAGGCTACAAGAAATAACCTAATGACCTAAAGACTGAACGAGGATAGCATGTATGCTAAAGGCCCTACGCTAATAACGCTCAATTCACTCATTCTGCTGCAGTGGCATAGACTGACTGACTTTGCAATGTTATTGCAAAACACAAACCTGCACCAGTGTGTCCACGGAACTGCTGGATTTTGGCACCTGTACTCCACTCCCAGCATGCAATGGTGTTGTCAAAAGAGCCGGTCACTAGTTTTTGCTCGTCAAACTTCACAGTAGCACAGGTGTGTGTCTGGATGCCGTAAATACACTGGCCAGTGCGGACATCCCACAGTTTGGCTGACAGGTCATCAGAGCCTGAGGGAAGTAACAAGTGTTAAAGGATCATCTGCACCAAATAACTTTTAATGTTCAAATATACAGTAACATGTAGGGAAAAGAAGCACATCCCCAGTTTCCTTTTACTGGAATCTCTACATGTCCACCTGTAGCCCTACACAAGCAGTACTTGCTCTAACCTGCAGTGTAGGACTGAAAGGAAATAAGTGGTGTTAAAACTCTGAAGTGAGACGTTTAGTTAACTCTGTGATTTAAAATCAAAGATGTTTCAGCCTACAGACATGCCACTCAATGAATGTACTTAGTTTTTTGCACCAATCTGCATAAACTCTAAAAGCTGTTCTGTCAACCAGAGAGCACAGGACCACAAGAGAATTAATTGTCTTCACTTGTGAACCAACAAAAACAGCATAGAAATAATCATGCATCCGTTCCACTTTTAACTTTTATACATGTTTGAAGACACCTCTTTTTTATTGGAAAAAAAAAAAGATTTCAGTCTCCATGCCCTTATGTGCAAAGGTTTTAAATGATAGCAAATCTTAAAATGCTAGCTCTGCTAAAAAGCATATAAGGCTAACCAGTAGATGTTAGCAACTGTGCATTACTAATGAACTACTGAACTGATTCTCAATGCTGTTTAATGCAGATTCTGGTTGCTAAACATTTTCCTTAGTTCCTAGCTACACAAACAAGGTCAAAGACAAAAACAAACAACAACAACAAAAAAAAAAAAACGAAGAGAGAAAAAAAAGAAAACTAGGGGTCGGTTCGGTACAGTTTTGCTACAGGTGGAAAAGAGAGGTAAAAATGCATTTATCATAAATGTTACAAATTTACAAATTCATATTTTTAAACAGAGACCAACTGGTCATAATTTCCTGAACATATAAGGGCATGTACCATTCCTTCTTAAAAACGATTATTATTATTATTATTATTATTACGGTTATTCAAGACTAGTAAGAGCACCATCTACAGGAAAGAGATCAGATCAGTTTGCAATTAAAGAGTGTGTGTGCATCATTAACTTGCAGAATAATAAGAGTGATGTCCATTCGATTTTTAATATTGCTAATACAGACATCCCACACATTAATAGCAGATCCGTGACCTAGAGAGAAAAACTGAGAGAAAGGGAGAGAGCGCATATATTCATTGGCCTTGTGCTAAGTGAATGTATCACTATTCTTAGTGGACAGAACTTTACATTTCACTCTCTCTGTCTCCGCTTCTTTCATCATCTCTTCTTTCTCGCTCCATCCTACAGAGGCTCATGCTATGTCGTGGATGAGTCAAAAAACAAAACTCTCATCACCTCAAGTACAGAAAAATGTTCGCTGCAGTTTTATATTGTCCATATTTTGTTTAATGGGTGTATAAGACATGGCAAGTCTCATTCATTCATTAGCATTTGATAGCAAACATTATTTCAACCAGCTCACAGCTGCCTCTCTGCACTGAGGCCCTGTGAGACGAGATCAGACATTTTGTTTACTTGGGGTAAAGCTTCAATAGAGTATCCAAAACAACCCCATGAGTTAATGATGCTAACCATATAAGACAAAACAAGAGTCCTTTGATTTTGAAGTAATTGGTAGATTTGACCATTACTTGTGTACAAAAATATACATTCTACAATACAATACCCTGTTTTGTGTTTTACTTGGAAATTACCAACAAAAAAATAAATAACCAAAAGGCACTTGTGCCTTAGTTCCTAAACTGTAAAAGTGCATACCTGTGCAGAGGAGGCCATCTTTGTAGTATAAGGCATATACCCGAGCACTGTGTCCAATCAAGGAGCTCGTTTCAAACGCATCCTCCTCCTGCAGCTGCTTCATGCGACGTTTGGCCTTAAGGTAGACGCGTTTCCAGTGGCCAGCATCCTGGATAGAGTCGTCAATTCGCCAGCCCAGGTCTCTGCACACACCTTGCCACACCTCGGTACAGGCGTTGACTACTTTGTTCCACTGCTTACACACCAGGCAGCAAGTGAGCAGTGTCTGCGGGTCAAGCCAGCGCAGCAGGTAGAAGGCCAGCTCCAGGGGTAGGAGGCGCAGGAAGTCACGCTTCAGCAGTGTCTCCAGTCCATTGGAAAGGTGCCGGAGTTGAACAGCACCACTCAGAGAGATCAGATGATCCAGCAGCTGATTGCGCTGCTGGTCATTCAGTGCCAAGAAGGAGGTGGAGACTGACTCCAGCCATCCCTCAAAGGCCTCCTTCTCCATGGGCACATGAGGACGACTACCTAAAAAGGAATGATGGTTAAAAAACATAAACAGCAAGTCTTACATGTCTCTAATCAGTTACCAAAATGTTTAAAAATAACCTATTATAAGCTTGAATTAGATTAAGATAGATCTATAAGAAGAGAAGATTCTCTTTTTCTTCTACATTAAGGTACCAAGCAATTACATAAAACCAATCACCTTTTTATTAAAACGCTGTTAACAGGACCAAATATTACAAATTCCTTAAACATTAATAAAAGTATTTAGATGCATGTTGTTATGATTATTATGATTTATAAATCACCATTTTATACTTGTGTAATGTAACACTTATTTAGAGTTCTAACCAAATATTCACTGCAGTCCGTTTAATCCACATCTCACTGTCCTGAAAACGTTTGCACAAAATACTACCAACACCATGAGCAGTACTACAGTACGAGCAAACATCTAGGAAACATCTTAATTGATAAAAATAGAAAAAGTTAACTGCCTATAAAATATGGAGTGATTAATGAAACGCTTTTCCACAGCAGTAATAAACATATTTACACACAGCCTACATATTTGCATAGTGCTAAAAATGTCCTCCAGGATACTGCATGCAAATATTAGTATCGGAGAGGCGATCACCTAAATTCTGAGAAACTTTCCGATCATACGTTCCTGTTTCGCAACAGAAATGAATGAATTCACAAGTACATCTCTATATAACAATGTCTGTTTATTGTCCATTTAAAACTGATTCATATTTCATAAAAACACTGGGAATCTTATTTTTTCTTTTTGTTCCTCTGCTATAACATTTATTTTTCTAAGCTATTTTCCCCAGAGCACAAAGCCTATAACCTATGGCTCAGAGAGAAAGCATCTGCACTAAACACATCTGCACTAAACTGCCATGAAAAGAGCAAACTATGTCCATTTCTTCATCAGCATTACCAGTTAGTTCAGCAGAGGTTGTCCAATTGCAGAAAAAATATCTGATCACCTTTAATAGGAAATTATAAAAGGGACAGGTTTTTAAATGACAGTGTTATATTATTGTTAGGGATCGTCACATGGAGAAGACCTTGAAACACAGTGAACTACAATTATCTGCACTACTTCTAGCTCCACGCTTTTACTAAGTACTGTAAACCCTTTCGTCAAGGTACGCCTCATTTGGCAATAGAAAGAAACAACGAAATGTGGTGATCCAGATTTATTACAGCACCACGCTGTCCCAAATCGCTGTCCAATGAAAATTCAGCGCAAGAGGATTTTGGTTAGAATAGTTAGGAACACAGCCATGAATAAAGAATGGTACAAAAAAATCCTCTGAAAGCAACTTCTCCCAACCATTAAAGAACAGTTTGGTGATGCGCAATGCCTTTTCCAGCATTATTGAACTCACTGCCATAAAGCAAAAGAGATAAGCAAGTGGCTCCGGGAACGAAACATAGAAATTGTGTGTCCATGGTCCGGTAAAAAATCCACAGACCTTAATCCCATTGAAAACTTGCAGTCAATCCTCAAGAGGCAGGTGGAAGAACAAAAACCCACAAATTCTGACAAGCTTCAAGCATTGATTATGCAAGAATGGCCTGCCATCAGTCAGGATGTGGCCCAGAAATTGATTGACAGCAAGTCAGGGTGAATTGAAGTGGAATTGAAAAAGCAAATATCGACTCTTTGCATAAACCTAATTTAATTGTCTACAAAGGCCTTTGACACTTACTTATCTTGCTTGTAGTTTTGCTTGTAATTATACTTCCAAATATCATAGTAACATCTGACAAAAAGGTATACAAACACTGAAGCAGCAGACTTTATGAAAATTAGTCTTTGTGCCATTCTTAAAACTTCAGGCTACGGCTGTACAAAATACACACCAACACACCAGGCGCTGAACAACCACAAAATGATTTACACAATAAAGGTCACTTACACTAAGTGTGTAAGAAGACATGTCAGGTGTGCCGTTTGTTGGTATGACTTTAATGAACAGGTATTAGTCAGCACAAAGATCACTGCTGCTACCTCGGGTTTAGATAGAAATCATTCTCAGTCGTTATTTTTAAGTGATGACAATTTTACATTCTAACGTTAGACACACACAAACAGCTAACGTTAACTGTTGGCTAAGATTATATAGCAAAATGATATTAGCTGAACTGTAGTTATATACACCAAGCTATTAAACAGCTCGTATATTCAAATATGTCTTTGCAGTTAACTAGCTCTGTAGGAAATCTCTTATGTTCATAACGTACTAACCAAAACCTCAAAGTGAGCCTGCTAACTAGCGAGTCACTTACCATTTCCAGGAGAATCCAATTGTTAGCGAGGATGCTAGCTAGCTAACCAGCTGGTAGGAAACACTTCAGCTAGTCGACTAGTTTTGGTAAAAGAGTTGAACTAAATGACTAGCACTATGTTACTGTGATATCACTAACTTGGCTGTCCAGCCGTACCTGGCTTAGCATCGCTAGCTGCAGCGCTTATATTATATACGACTAGCATGACAGCTTCTCACAGTTACCGTGTTCCGGTATTAACGGAAATAAAACGAATATAGGCTTCTAAATGAACGTTATATAAAGCCGTTATAATACAGTGCTCTCACTGACAATCCTATAAAACCATTAAATACTCCGTTACTCCCCAGCGCTAAGACGCTCACATATAATAAGTAAAAATAGATCCGCTAGCTCTCTGTAGCGGGTTCAATACGAACGGAAGGAAGTTTACAGCTCACGCCTTATTTTCCGACCCGTTTTCATACAGTTCTCCAAATCTCGCGCTGTAATTGGCTAGTAATTCAAACTCACAATCACAATCGGTGATTCACACTGGACAGCTCCGTAAATCCCCGCCCAGGAGGCGGGATAATCCCATAAAACGGGTGAGACGAAAAAGAAAAAAAACTTAAGAGCGCAGGTAGGAGTTAAATGATTGGATAATACAAAAAGATGTATAATTTTTCTTCCACAAGCCCCGCCCACGCGGAGCGGTTAATTTCTCGAATCAGAAGGTAACAGCCGCAACCGCTCTGACGTCATAGTCGGCTTTGACGAATAACAGTTTTACATGAATACGTTAGTTTTGATCGTTCAGTTAATTACAGGATCCTTTTTGTCCACAATTGTTAAGCATGACTAGTTAAGCCAGAGCACTGAATTTACAGCTAAATAACTTAAAACAGAACTGCGATAATTTGTCCAATCAGTCGTACTTATCACGATATATCAAAATAAGAAAAGTACTCAGACGGGGGGCCTAGAGCCTATCCCAGGAGACTTAGGGCACATGACAGGGTACACCCTGGACAAGGTGCCAATCCATCGCAGGGCCCAAAGGAATCATATCATTAATAATAGTATAATACGTAAATATGAGTGAATGTTTATTATCATTATTATTATTATTATTATTATTATTATTATTATTATTATTATTATTATTATTATTATTGTGTATAGTTGTTTTTTTTACATAGGTAGAGAGGCAAACAGTTTTAATTAAAAGATGTTTGTCGCGCTCGTACCGCTGTATTTCGCATTACAACCAGCAGATGGAGCTGACATTCAACTTTCTACAATACACAGAAGCAAACTGACGTCACTGAAAACCCAGCAAGCACTCGAGTTGCAATGGTCACTATTTTTCATTTCTTACTAATACAACTAGCTGAAGTACCCGTCGGAAAAGCGTTTGCTAAAAAGAAAAAAGAAAAAAGATCAGCTTTAATTTAATCAGTTATATTACTATTCCAGGTTGAAATCCACATACATGGCTGGCTGCAACAAAGATGAACCCCTTAATCTTTTAAAACTGTAATTTCAAATTCAAATTTTATTTGGTATGACTATAATATATGATATTGGTTTCCACTAGATTGGTGAATTTAGGACATTGTACAAAATCTACCTACTTCACAGCAAGATTTTGTTTGACATCTACAGTCATTTCATCTTTTTTTACAGTCAATGGAAAATAGAGGATATGAAAACGTTCGTTTACGCTAAGTTGTACTTCTTTCATCGTCAGCCAAATTACACTCCCTGTTCAGTAACTGGAGAATGAATCACTGATGAGAAACTGAAATGTAGATCGGATTAAAGTTTTGTCTTAAAATGACTCCACTGTTATTTTAGTATGAACAAATCCCTGTAAAAATGTCAGTTTTGACTTTCTAAGTAATATCTATTGGGCAGGTGTTGTTATTAGTAGCTTATATTGAAGTAGATAATTAAATCCAGCACATACAATTACTTCATAACATCCCTTCTAGTCAACATTTTGATTTCACTTATGGTTCAGGTTTAACTTTAGGCATATAGTACTGCAAACGTTTCATTCGATTCTTTACAGCTAGTTTTGCTGTATGCTGATGCTGTGACATAATATGGCACATAACTGCTTATAATTTACTTCTTTCATAATTTACTAAATGTCTACTTAACATTTAGATTTAATTTATGGTGAAGGTTCTCTTCATTCAAATTCCTAAGTACTACAAAACTTTAATTGATTTCTGTCCTGCCAGTTTTGCGTGATGCTGAGTCTGGGTACATGTCACCCAATGTTGGGTAAACTTGGGGTAAGGGAACTTTTGGCGAGGTCAAGAGTGGATGTGAATTTGGCATTCCACAAACACAGTTCACTTGGTCATCCATTTGGGAAAGGGGTAACTGTCAAACTCTGGAGAAAAGCTGGAGACTCTTCTATGATACCATTGTTTAAAATTTTTTAGTTTAAATAACAGGCTTCTCAAACCTAATAGGGACATTGTCGAACCATCACCCTGCGTAGGGGCGTGTCTGTTGTCATGCCATACAGAAAACACATACTGCATAACTCATGCTGCTGTGTGAGTTATAAGTCCTCTCTTCTGTGTTCTAGGGTGAACCTTATAGTGGTTCTTCAGAGAGAGTGGTAGAGGTTGACATGGTAGGCACTAGCTCGACCCATTTTTGGTTATTTTTTGTAGAGCTGGGAGATATTTTACTTATCCTTCTGTTGCAGGCAATAGTTCACTGCTCCCACTCTCTCAGTGACGCATACAATCCTTGCCAGTGAGCCAGAAATTTTAAGTTGGGGCAGAGGTCTAGGAGAAGGACTTGGTGGTGGACTTGGTCACCCAGGTGGAACTCCCAGTGGCTGGCCCTTCTTTGCTCCTCATGGGCTTGTTCTAGCTGTTGCTTAATGATGAAAGTGACCATGTTTATGCTCTCCTGCATATCGCATACAAATTCAAACATTGGATGATTGGTGTATGCTTGTTCTTTCCAGGTTTCCCTGGTTACCCCATGGTCTTCTGCTGATCAAAGGGCATGATGCTGGTGGAGTCCTGGGGCATTTCACTGACAGCAAAGAGGTATAACTAGTAGTAAAGCAGCCTGTCTCCAGATTAAGTCTGAGTCCAGATTAACCCTATTCCAGACTGATCGTATGTGTCAGGGTAAGAAGGGAAATGCATGAAGTGATCATGCATAGTGCCCACAAACCTCTGGATGCGGTGTTATGAATCTAGGGTTGCTTCAGTTGGTCAGGTCTAGACCCAGCAATGTCACGTGGGAATAAAATGAAGTCAGCTGACTACCTGAATGGCCAGGTTACCACATGAATAGATTTTTTTCCTTTCCTGATGACCCGGGCATATTCCAGCTTGACCCATACAAAGATTCATCAGGATCAACAGTGAATCATTGTAGCACATGAATCGGCCACCATATAGAAAGTCTTCGGACATAAATATGTGTTGTCACAGTGCATAAGGTGCTTGAAACATTTCCATGGTGAATATATGGCATAATTAAAAATAAATTCTAACCAAATAAATATTTGATTGTGCATCGTTTTTTTTCTTGGCCAGGTAGTGTACAGTAGATTGCTCTTTGCTTGTATTGGACTCGAATAGTGCGGCTGGTGAGATAGGGCTTCTTCACTGGCAGAAAGTAGTGGGGCTCTGGTTAGGTGAGTGTGAGGATGTCTGGCAGTGCCAGGCAAGGATCTCTGTCTTGTCTCTGGCATAATCAGTAGCCTTATTAGTGATGATGGAGTAGTAGACTTGCTGGGTTTTGCTTGAGAGAAGGAGGCATGGGCTGGGGCCTGATGTTCTTCAAACCTTTTGCTTTGGTTAGCGACTTGCTCAAACATGAGAATGAATGCACTAACAATGCAGCCTCCATTGACAGCTCCTGTGTCACTGCTTAGGAAACGTTATTTTTATGTAGTAAAGTAAAAGGGAATATAATCATATAAACTAATTACAGTAGGTAATATATATAGTGTGTGTGTGTGTGCGTGTGTGTGTGTGTGTGTGTGCGTGCGTGCGTGCGTGTGTGTGTGTGTGTGTGTGCGTGTGTGTGTGTGCGTGTGTGTGTGCGTGTGTGTGTGCGTGCTTGTGCGTGTGCGTTTCTGACTGTCAGAAGAGCTAAGCAGGAAAGAAGGGAAGGGTGGGAAG
>QMIH01000053.1:86026-136642 GCA_003987875.1 Clarias batrachus
GCGTGTGTGTGTGTGTGTGTGTGTGTGTGTGTGCGTGCGTGTGTGTGTGTGTGTGTGCGTGTGTGTGTGTGTGTGTGTATATATATTCTGCAGGAATGAGATGCCCATTAAAAGTGATAGACTGTCAGCTGGAAGCACATATGCAGGAGCCGACTGAGAGAACAAATTCACCATCAGTCTGAAGAAGCAGATGGCCATGAAGACAGAAATCATGGATTATAGTGGACTGTAAGCAAGAAAGTGTGCTGAGGAGTTAGGTTGTTGAGATTATGAAAAGTTGTTTGATATACTGTACTTCAATTTTGATATTAAGTACTGTACTTCAATTTTGGCACTTGCCTTTCTGTTAGAGCACAATGAACAGAACATTTTCAAAATGTGAGAGATCCTCACCATAGCTTTGCATGGAGAATGATGTTACTACCAAATAAATCCTCCTCCACCTACTGCACAGGTAAACTGGTGTGAAACATCAGGATAACACTTCTAGCCCAAGTATGAGTGGTGAAGCTGAAGGCTATAAGACATGCTGTTGGTGTTTTTTTTTTTTTGTTTGTTTTGTTTTCAAAAATATGAGCAGCTTTGGTAGTACTTTCTCATCTTCTTTTTTTTTAGGCTAAAATTTTTTAAAATTATTATTCTGCTTACTGGAAAAGCCATAGACTATTATAAATCGGATCTGTCAAATTAACAATAAATAGATTTTATGTGGGAGGGAATTTTTTCCTTTTCCTTCATGGGTTTCAGCAACTACTCATAAATAACAACAGCAGCACAGTGTTATTGCTAAAGTTGCAAAATAAATTACAAAAAATTATGTACATTTAAAGGAACATTTGTATAAATCTGAGAATGAGTAGATGAGCAACACTGCTATCGGTGTATCACTAAAAAAACAAAAAAAAAAAAAACAATGGGCTGTGTTGTGATGGGAAAATAATCAACGACAGGGTGGTGTGATGCACCCTCATGCAAAGGTGATTATTTTTAATAATTTTTTAGCAACAATATGTTTTTTCCTCTTATACTTGCCAAGAATTACAAGTTTTATTTATTATTAAAAGAAACATACATTTACCTATTTATGGCAGTTTCATAATGAGGATGAATAGGAGTACGTGTATTGGTATTCTCCTATACTGATATAGAATTAAATAACCAACATAGTAATAATAAATCAGAGGCATCATGGAACATTTTATTTAGCTCTGTTTAAACCTGTTATTTATTATTGTTTTAGATAAAAAAACACAGCTTTAAATGACATCTTAGAAGCATCTTAGATGATTTTCAATTTTATTTTCATTTTAACACTCATTGAGAACTTTATTAGGAAAACTATATTAATACTGGATAGGGCCGGCCGTTCCTCTACCACAACCCCAAAGGTGTTCTGCTGCTTTCACAGCTGGTGACTGGGAGGGCCACTGATGAACCCTGAACTCTTTATCATGTTCATGATATAATTTGACTTTTGCTTTGACATGGTGCATTATGGGTGCATTGCGGCCATGAACACATGCACATGGTCAGCAACAATGCTCCAACAGTCTGTGGCATTCTCGAGATGATGGACTGGTATTAACAGGCCTGAAGGCAGCCATCGGACCAATCTTCATCATAGTTACTGGAGCTTTTCTGTCAGCCTGAACCAGTCTGGGAATTCTCCATGGACCTCTGCATTTTCCACAGAACTGTCATGCACCAGATTCTTTCTTCTATTGCACCATTTTCAGAAAACATTAGGGACTGTTGTGTGTCAATATCCCAGGATATCATCAGTTATAGAATTATTCAAACCAACAATCGTGCAACAGCCCCCCCTCCCCCCACCTTCTAATGGCTGATGTGAATAATACTCGAAGCTGCCAGTCCATATTTGCATGAATTCATGCATTTCACTGCTGCACCTAATTGAGTAATTTGATAATTGCATAATGAATAGTACAGGTGTTCCCAATGGTGTTTGGTGAATGTATTATATAACTCTGCTCTGTTATAAAAGGGCCACACTACTTAGACCAACAAAACAGGAAAAAAGACACTGCGAGACAATGTTGTGTATTTTTATAGATGATATATATAATGATATCAGCAGTTTAACTAGAAGTTAAAAGCTTCCTTTATTAGTTTTTTTTTTTTTTGTATTAAAAAAAATACAGAAGTTAACATTTTGGTACTATGTCTTGCCTACTTTCAGAGTAAGAAGTAAAAGTGCACTGGATGTTTAATGTTCACAATGTTGAACAAATGTTTTCATTTTGCCTTTGCACTCAAAGAGTTTCATCGATTAAAGGTACAGTAACTGATTTTATTGGCGGCCTGGTGGTGTAGATGATTAGCACTGTCGCCTTGCACCTTCAGGGTCTGTGTCCAATTTCCACCTCGGCATCTGTGTGCATTTGGAGTTCTCCTCATGCTTGGTGGGTTTCTCTGGGTTCCTCCCAACCATCGAAAGACTTGGAGTTCCCAAATTGTGTGTGAATGCGTGTGTGTATGTTGACCTACCATGGTTGTAAAAAGGGAATAAATACAATGGTCACTGTAGTAACGTGCAAAAAGCCCCTTAGAATTTAAGCACAGTAGTGTGAACCAAAACAAATACAGGTAGCTAACTAAGAGTGGGTAATCTCAAAATCCAAAATATCGTTCCGTGATTCATTAAAAAAAATAAAAGATGACAATGATTTTACTTTTCATTTATAAATGGAAAGCACTTAATGAAATGCAAGATGGAACAAAATTTTCAAGAAAAATAATCATCCAATGTCTTTTCAATGTAAGTAACAACACAGATGTACTAAGTTGTTAGCAGCTATTTTCAGCATAATTCTTCTTCTTCTACTGAACCATATGCATTTGTAGGAGGATTGTGCAAAAAGTGGAAAGTCAGTGCAATGGTTAAATGGCAAATTAGTATGATGTGTGTGTTTGTGTGTGTGTGTGTGTACTTTGAGTTTTATAAGCAGTGCTGTATAAGAGTGTGTCTTAATAGAACATTTGTGATACAGACAATTTTCCAGATTGCGAATTATAGTGAAGATATACTGTAGTGATATCCCGTATACAGTTTTATACAAAAGTTTAGACACCACTTGATAAATAACAGGTGATTTTTGTGATTTTTTAAATTGAAAAGATGTTAACACAGTCTCTCTTGGAAATGGAAAAAATGCACAATAAAAATGTAACAAAGATTAAAAATAAAAACATTATTATGTTCTATATAAACATATATCATTTATTACTGTGCAAAACTTTGGGCACCCAAAGAGTTCCAGAGTCTCAGATTCTTTTTACAAGGTTTCAGACTTTAATCAGCTCATTAGATCTGATGCATGGCAACAGCTGTCATTAATAAATGCCAATTCCAAAGCATTACAAATACTTTGACTCTTCAAACCTTGTGCACACACTTGCGGACACTCAACAGCCATGGGTTCCTCTAAGCAGCTGTGTAAGACTTTGAAAAGGAAAGTTATTGATGCCCACAATGCAGGAGAAGGCGACAAGAAGATAGGAAAGTGTTGTCAGCTTGCAGTTTCCACAGTGAGAAATGTAATTAAGAGATGGCAATTCAGGGGAACTGTGAAGGTCAAAATAAGATCTGGAAGACCGAGAAAACTTTTGCGGAGAACTGCTCGTATGCTGGTCAGAAAGACAAATCGAAACCCCATTTGACTGCAAAAAACCTGCAGGAAGATTTAGTAGACTCAGGAGTGGTGATGCACCGTTCCACTGTGCCACGATGCTTGCACAGACAAGACCTTCATGGAAGAGTCAGCAGAAGAAAACCTTACCTGCGTCCCCATCATAAAATCCAACGTACCTTGAAATCCACTATGGAATACCTCAAGAGACGCAAGCTGAAGGTTTTGGAACGCCCATCACAGTCCCCTGATTTAAACATCATTGAAAATTTGTGGGTAGATCTTAAAAGAGCTGTGCATGCAAGACGATCAAAGAAAATTACAGAACTAGAAGCCTTTTGCAAGGACGAATGGGAGACAATCCCAAGTACAAGAATTGAAAGACTTTTAGCTGGGTATAAAAAGTGTTTGCAAGCTGTGATGTCTGCCAGAGGAGGTGTTACTAAATACTGATTATGTAGGGTGCCCAAACTTTTGCACAGTGCCACAATAATGTTTTTATTTATTTATTTTTAATCTTTGTTCAATTTATGACATAAAAAGTAACAATGCATCAATGCTTGCTGAAAATATTGTGCATTGTTTCCATTTCCAAGAGAGTCTTAACATCTTTTCAATTAAAAAAATAGCAAAATCTGTTATTTATCAAGGGGTGTCTAAACTTTTGCATAAGTCTGTATAAATTATAGAAAGTGTGTAGTGGCATAGTAGTGTAATTACATAATTAATGATACATACTGTAATTAATGTGATTACATCGTATACTGCTAACTAGATCACATTTCAAGATATCTTGCTAATCAAAGTTTTATTCATCTCAATATCGGTCCCTCTGTAAAGGACCCAGCTTTCTGTCTGAAAATCATGTGAATTTATTGGGAACTCCAGTAACACGTCACTACGTTCTGTATGATCCGAGTGTATTCACTGACTGTGTTAGCAGTAACACAATTTCAAGTGCTGAGTTTTTAAAAGAAACAAGCAGAACATATACTGTATCAGGTTCTCTAAAGAGTCCAGGATGGGTTGTTTTATACTGTACATAGACAGCTGCCCTTGATGTCTTTTTTTTATTCTTAACATTTTCCCCAAGTACAAATGATGTACATGATGTACATGTACCTGCAAGACTTAAAACAGTATAGTCCTTAACATTCTTAAAATATTTCATCAGGGTATAAAAAGCATTTTCTACATAATAGTGTTCAAGTGTCAATACATGTATGTAGTGTAAGTAATGAGACTTGAACTGTTACCTGCAGAAAAAAACAGAACAGAAAAGTCAGCAGTTTGTGTAGATGAACAGGGAACAGATACCTACTTTACAATTTCATGCTGTACAATGTACTGTATATTCAAATACTGTCCTGTTGTACAACACCTTTTTTTATTTGTGATTTGTTACTACAACAGATGAACATATTACAGACTATAATACCTTAAGATGTCATTCTGTACAGAGGGATATGAATCTTCTGGATGCCACACTGGTGTGCCTTCTCCATGGTGTAAAATTACATAATGTGGATGTGATGTAAGCGTTGATTTATCTAGCATTACTCAAAAATTTGCCAATTACTTCGTAAAAGCCATTTTTGCATTACTATGTTTTAAAGTATACATACAGGCTTCAGGATTGTGCAATATAGATGGATAGATCTTCAACACAACCTATGCAAAATGATGAAATCAATACCACAGACACATATGATCTTGTATTTTTATGGTTGTTTTCGGTTTTTCTACGACCAAAAATAATAACACCTCAACATTCGTCTTAAGAATTTTCTGAAATCTTGCATTTCGTGCAAGATTTAGTGAAGATGTAGCACCATTGGTCCCAAGAATGCTATGAAGCACAGCAACAAGAAAAAAAGTGAGCCACCTTCAGTTTTGGTTTTAATGCAGCCGGTACTATGAGAAATCATAAATTAAGCTTAAGTGAGGTTTAATGTAATATTTTACCTCATTTACATGTCTTTTCTAAATGTTTTGATAGTTTTTTTTATATGCAGAAATATGATCATTCGCCAATATAAAGTGGAACTTCGGATTGTGAGTAACACGGTTTACGAGTGTTCCGCAAGACGAGTAAAGATTTTTTATAAATTTTAATTTGAAAAACGAGCAAGATTTGGTTTACGAGTGCAGAGTAACATGTATCATGCATGCGCCTCTTATTTTGACACCTTGTGCTGGATAATTGCCGGTAATCGTTTCCCCTGCTGGGTCTTAGTGCTCGTCTCTTACTTGTATAATCAACATCTCCCTCTCTGTTTCAGCGTCTCCTATGTGTGTGCGTGCTCATAATTTGACACCGACACACGCACAAAGGTAAAGTGCAGGTTAATTTGTTTTATTTTCACTTTATAGATTGTATTAATTACTTTTATGGGCTGTGGAATTATTTTTTATTTATTTTTTTGGGCTGTGGAATGAATAATTTGAGTTTTCAATATTTTTTATGGGAAAATTGATTTGGTTTACAAGTGTTGGTTTACATGAGCCCACTTCCGGAACAAATTATGCTCATAATCCAAGGTTCCACTGTACAATTATTAATATAAAATTATTAATATTGGTAATATTTTTTGGGTGGCTAGAACAGATTATCTGCAGTTATATTATTCTCTATGGAAAATGCGTTTTGCAATATGAAATTTAGTTTAAGAACTCGCCTCTAGAATGGATTTAATTTGTATGCCCAGGTACCACTGTATGCACGTTTTGCGAAGTCATTCCTATACTCCAATAGCTGTAAAATATCTCAGGACATCTATATAAGGAGATTTAAATCTTTTTGTTTCCAGCACAGATCAGTGCCACTCGAGATTTACGGGTTCTTTTATCTATCAAAAGTAGGTTGTTAGATTGTAATCTTTTTTGTTACAAGTGTATTTTGAGCAAGTGTAGTGACTTGGAAAACAAAACTGAAATGGAAAACGATATCTGAGTCAAACTGATTTTTTTTTAAGTTTCAAGATGTACTATGAAAACATCAATAATCTGAAAACTTAAAAAAATTTCATGAATGGAGAACACTTCCGTCTGAGGCACATGAACCAAGGCTTAAAATGTGTCTTCTGTTCCCTTTCTAGGTCCATAATAAAACTGTGTTTAGCCGGAGAAGCAATACATCACCACATCAGTGTTTAATGCGAGTCACAAGTCTCAGTATGATCACAGAAGCGTCACAAGAGCAGCACAGGTTGCAGCAGTAATTTACACCACCAATGTGATCAGAACAGTTTAAAACGATTAAATAAATAGGTAATTAAATACTGGATGCATATCTGAATACAAGAAACCAAATATAATACATTTTCATTTGATCTTCAAAAAGACTGGCCTATCAGGTCCAGTGAATCACAGCCTTTCATGTCATTGTCCATAGTCTACAATTCAATAACACAGTTTAAAGTTTGCTTTATTTTTATATATTTATATTTATCATAAGTCTGTGGAACACGTTGTCCTGGTTGGAGGCCCCTCAAGAGTTTGATGTGTCTGAATGTCTTCCTCCTGCTCCACTGAACAAAAAAAAAAAATGGACGGGTCTACTGGTATTCAGTAATATACTGATTTTTTTATGTGCACTGCTCATGCATGGATACTTCTCTCTTCTTTAAAGGACATCAGTTAATTCATTGTATTCACAGGAATCTTGAGAATAATTCTGTAGAAGATGGCACAATCTGTGATATTGTCTAGACCTGTGTTTTGGACTATGCAGATGAATAATTGACAGCTGAGCCGTATCCACATGCGTCCCCTACGGTGCACCAACGCGGCACATGGTCCAAGCAAGTGTGGGAAAGCAGGGAACACATCAGCTTCTCTCACAGAGCAAGCAGGATGGCAAAAATGGATTGTCGAAGTGGCCTGTGATCAGACAAAATGACATTAAACAAGAAACAGCTATTTTAAGCACCAAATTGCCAATGTAGGGAATGAAAATATGAATGCAGCCTCACCAGCCAAACACATGACAGCATCGCTGTGCATAAAGTCATACGGATACAGGCTGGCAATATTTAGCTAATTTTCACCTCAAAGATTAGACTGGAGAAGAGAAATGTGATCTCAGTGATAGAAACTGATCGGAAAATACATTCTCCCCCATTCTGATCTTTAATGTGAACATTAACTCAAGCTTCTGACCTGTATCTGCATGGTTTAATGCATTGTGGTGCTGCCACATGTTCGCTTGATTGGGTACATGCACAAATGAAAAGGTATTCTTTTTAAAATGGCTGCGTGATATAATTAAGCGATATCACGGAACGACGTGCTGTTGTGCACACTACAGCTGCCATAGGCAAGAGCATGATCTCGAGTGTTATATCGATTTTATACAACAGCTCCTCAAACACCATTTTTTATCAACAGATTTATCAATGTGATTTACTTGTTATTTTGCTCTGCCAGCACGTATTATTTACTGTAATTAACAGTTGAAAGTAGGCTTAATTAATTACAATTTTTTTTTTTTTGCCAAAAGGTGAGGAGAATAATCCATGGAGGTGATGAACAGGTCTATAAATCACATTACTTTCTATTTATATTTACACCAAAATACCATTAAGTGGACACACAATGATTTGTTCAACACATAAAGCAGTGCCCTTGATTAAGGATCAGAGAAGAATTTGGGAATCATCCTTGTGTTAGAAGGTATTTAGCTTTGTAGCTCACCTTAGGCGTAAATAAAACATGGAGACAATGATTAAGTAGCCAAAGTGTTGTTTAAGATGACATAACGTTTAAAGATGTGTTTTCATCCTAAAAGTGCATCTAGGACCAAGGATCAAGGATCAACATTTAGTGTAATTCTCGGTTATTTAAACACCTGGGGCCAGGAATGATGAATATAGTTAAATGTCACAGTGCTGTTACTGTCTATTATCACCACTCGTGGAAAGCCTCACGTCTAATCAGATATATGCACAATATAATAGAATATTATGAGAAATCTTTCATATGACTCTCATTTTATTATGTTTACCACAATGATAATGTTAAGTACTTTTAGGTGCGTCAGCTCAGTTGTTATTGTTAAAGAAAAAAAACACACACACAATAAAGGTTGCTAGTCCATTACAGTGCACAATACACATACTGTACATTCACACAAATTAACACCTCGGGCAGTTTAGAGCCGCCAAGCACTCCATGATAAAGTGCATCACTGTACTGTATCGTATAAAATTTACCATTTAGGCTTCATTACTGTCTGAGTGCAAATAGTAGGAGAGACACGGTTACTCACTGTGCCATGTTGGAGTCTGGCTACACAAGACCATCGTAAAGTGACAGTGCCTGTACAATGGAAGGATCTGCCTTGGAGCCTTCTTGAAACTCCTGTAGCGTTAACATCCCATCTGCATTCTGGTAATGAAGACAAACACACTTTCCTCAAACTCAAACTGTACTGTCACTGTGCCTGGGGAAAACAAATCACTGAGTGCTAAAAAAAGATCACAGTTGCTCCTGTGACTAAGAATTCTTTGTTGTTGTTGTACACACATCCATAAAGGGTTAATGTTCTTGTAAATTCGTACATAATAAAAACTAGGAGATTCCAGTTAGAGGTCCTCCATGTCCAAAAGTTTTGGCACCAGTGTGAGTGACAACCCCAGCGATATTGAATGTGAGGAGCATTTGGTTCGGTGCTTTCAACCATCTTTGCACTTATTGTCACTCACTCACTCATCATCTATATCGCTTAATCCTGTATTCAGGGTCATGGGGGGGCCTGGAGCCTATCCCAGGAGACTTATGGCAAATGGCAGGGTACACCCTGGACAGGGTGCCAATCCATCGCAGGGCACAGACACACACACATACATACATACACTCACTCATTCACACACTACGGGCAATTTGGGAACGGCAATTAACCTAACCTACATGTCTTTGGACTGTGGGAGGGAACCGGAGTACCTGGAGGAAACCCACCAAGCACGAGGAGAACATGCAAACTCCATGCACACAGAGATGGGAATCRMRCCTGGCCGSGKWTYGAACWSGGACCCTGGAGGTGCAAGGCGACAGTGCTAACCACTACACCACCGTGCCGCCCTTTGCACTTATTATTGATGATTATTTCTCATTGTTTTGAGTCAAGATAAAAAGCTTAAATCTTAAAAAAAATGTACTCTGTTGTCTTTGTTAAAACTGTTTTGTGTTCCAGATTGCCTATTCATTCTATCAGGAAGGCCATGTAACATGTAACTCTCATCAAAACAGAAAAAAAACACTTACTGTACATCCTCTATGTTTAAATGACCATATAACAGGACAACAAAAGAGCAATGACTGCATTCATCAGTAATTATTTCCCCACTGATGTCTAAGCAGAGGTCACGGGTAGGTATGCAATGGTGTTCTAACGACAGTTCAGGTTGATACAGTAGATCAAGGTAATAGTGCAAGTCCCAATCCTGTGAGTGTTTCTCACATTGTGTGTGTGTAGAAATTCTTTTAGGGTGCAGTGGTAGCTCAGAGGGCTATGGCACCGAGTTACTGATTGGAAGGTTGGTGGGTCGAGCCCCAGTTCCAACACCCCATGTTGCATTAATGCCTCTGACAATTCGTAACCCAATTCCAGTCATTTTACAGTTTTCTTTGCTTCATGCAGGGCCAATAATTTGAGCTTTCTAAATGAATGAATGAATGATGAATTGGGTCACCTGCAGTTTTTTAAAATTCATATTAGTTTATTATATGACATTACTATAGTAATTATAAGATCAAGAAAATGATATGAAAAAAGCTTCAGGAAGCTACGGCTTTCCTAGTAACTACGGCTCCTTATTCGGAAAGTTAACCTTCAGCCCTGATTTACAGCAATCTGTTCATAAATCAATTCCTCAGTTCAGTCTTGGCTTTAGTTCTGAACTCAGCGTCCGCATAGAAATCAGCTGGGTGAGTGTGTGAGTGACAGGATCAGTATTTGCCAGTCTGGATAAGTTTTTTGTAGTGCATTGCCTCAACCAAGAACTGCAATTCAGTTTTGAGTGTGATATACTGTATACGATTGTTAGAATGGAGGTCGAGATTGTACGAGGAAAAAAAATATCTTGGTTTAAAAGTCTACTCAAGTCTTTTATATAATCTGTGTTTTATGGCTTTGGTGCAATAAGAACAACTGCATCAACAGGGACTAAAAAAACTGCTGATTTACTGTGTAAGTATAAACAGACAGGTATGAGCACAGATTAGAAGAAGAAAAATATGAAAAAAAGAGAAGATCTGGGAGACTTAACAATATAATAAATAATGGCATTTATAGTCTTACACGTAATTGCATCATTTATACCCAGACAAATATAAATGGATAAATACACACACACACACACACACACACACACACACACACACCTCAGAGAGTACTGTGCAAAAGTCTTAGGAAATACTGTCAGGCATAGATGCCTTCAAAGATAATGAAATTAAACTGTCGTGCTTGCTTTTGTTTTCGTATGTAATACCTGACAGCAAGAATTTTAGTTCTTTCTAAAATGTGGTCTATTACATAATACACCATAACATTAACACCACTGCCAGGTAAACTGAGCAATACTGTCGCAATCATCAACTATACACTAATAAACCGGTAGCAGGATCATGGACTCTCAAGGCTCAACGAAAAGCCAATGCAGCACAAATAGCTACAGTAGAAAGTCAATGCTGGCCATGATAGAAAGGCACCAGAACACCGAGTGCACAGCTCTGCACAGGGCCCAGCAGACAAACAGCTGTTTGCACAAGATCTGAATGCGCAAGACCTCCCGGTACATAAAATGCACCAAACTAAAAGTCAATAAAAATGATTCTCAGTTGACTCCATTAGCCCTTTGCTCCAGCAGTCACTTCAGTAACAGCCTAGGAAGGAAGGTAAGTAGCTTTTCGAATGTACTTACCAGTAAGTACATTCTTCAAGGTTCAGTTAACCATAGCAGTCTTTTTACAAGAGCTCATTTTACTGACAGTGCCCTTTTCGCCATCATAGATTATTTAGTCTTGCACTAGTCTCATGTCCTTACCCTCACACTGTTGTAGCTGTTCTAAGTTCACTTCTTGATACATATGTCGGTCCAACAAATAATCCTTCAAAGTGTTTGCTTTTGATGAATTGGCATTGGGGACAAGCATCAGAAGTCCAGAAAGGGTGCTTCGATCTCTTGTGTCCACTTGATCTTTTGGGGTTTGTCTCTTTTGGTCAGGTCAATGAGTTTCATGGCTTCCCTGAATAAGTTGAGGATAAACCTCATTCGATATCATTAGACTAACCCAAGAAAGAAGCTCACCATCCATGTGGTTTATGCTAGTTATTGTCTGATGGCCTCCACCTTATTGATTAATGGGCACATCCTTCACCTACCCACGACAAGTCCAAAGTAGGAGACTTCACTTCGTTCCAAATTAAACTTCGCTGGATTCGCTGTCGGTACTGCATTAATGATTTTCTGGAATGTTGTTGCCAGATGGTCCAGATGGTCTCAAATCATGCTGTAAATGACAACGTCATCTACAGTATGTACGCTGCTGTAATGTCCTCTATGCTTTTCAGAACATCTTCCATCAATCTTTGGAATGTTTTGCAGCAGCTCCATGTAGCCAAAAGTGCATAATTTTACAATAGTAAAGGCCATTCACTGGGCACACAAAAAGCTGACAACTTCTTTGCTACTTGATACAATGGTCTCTGCCAGTTCCGTTTACACATCTGGATAGGAGCAAGGGTCAAAATCCAATAATGTGCTTAATTTTAAAATGTCCACACAACATTGTAGACTTAAATACTTTGTCTGGGCGAATACCACTGGGGTACCTCTAAATCAATACCACGAGATTCAATCGTGCCTCAGCGTCCCTCATCAGGTCAGGAATCAATCTTGTTGGTACCCTGCAGCCCATCTATCAAATCCTGCTTTAGTAAGACAGTTGTGGTTTTCTGTGAGGTTCAGTGTTCAAGGTTCTTCTCTGAAAAGGTTTGCTGTCATTCAGCCCTTCACCTACATGTTCTGTTATTGGCTGAAATTATGTTCTGGTTTAGTCCCCATCCTCCTCAATCGCACATGCATGGAGCTGTTCTGTAACACACAATCTCAGTGGGGTTTTTTCCCCCTTCTTCTTCTTTTTCCTGTCTGGCAGACACACTCATTCATACAGTATGAGTTTCCTCTTTTCTGCATCTACCTTGTTGCTTAGTCACCAGGCATTTTTTAAAAGAGCACTTTCTGTCCATCTTTTTTGGTGACATATTCTATATTTCATATTTTCAAGAACAAGGCTTGTAATTGAAATATATCTTGTGTCTCATCTTGAAAATAGGATATTAAGTCCTTCCTTTGTGAATGAGTGGACCTCATATAGGATCCATCTATCTAAGTCAGCTGCAGTCTTCAGTTGTTGTGATGTTCCTGTCTGTTTGATTAAACCACTCCATTGTCACATGTGTTTGGGGTGACAGGAAGTTCTGTAGTCAACGATCAAAATATTGTGGTTTACCACATGACTCTTTGGTAGGGGGCAACTATATTCATGGCAATTCTTGAAAATGGCACAACCTTGACTGGATAAGTTAATAAAGGCACTCTGTCAGATTTCTTTCCTGAGGCTGGTAACTCACACTCTAGACATAATTTACAAAATGTCAATAGATCTAGGAACACTGGCTTGTTGGCCTGTGTCCTAGTTTTATTTACTGTCTGTAAATGTTATTTATAAGTCATTTTCTGAACCGCTAAGTGCTTGCTCAGCTGCCTGAAAAAAGATAATTTGCTCCTCTCTTACATTTAGAAACTTTTACACATTTAGTAAATAATTATTTAAATGGTTTATCTTGTGTCTAGACTTGGGATAGGACATCACGTAACACAATGTTTCAAATCTACTGTAGTCTATCCATCCATATAGGAACCTACATAGTCCAACTAGGGACTGTGGAGGCCAATGGTGACCATTGTGTTTATTCCCATTTTTACGACCATGGTAGGACCTCTGGTCAACATTCACACGCAAATTTTCATTGCTAGTTGTTGTCTTTAACTGCTCACCTAATCTACTACTGTAACTACAGTATGTACTATCTTGTCCTCTGTCCCTTTTTGATTTTTTTTTCCTCTTGGGATAATGGTAATCAAGTATAACTGCAGATGGGACCTTTAAACCAATATACTTGTTGATATCACACCTAAAATAAACTTACCACTAAACCTCAATGCACAAGTCTGCTGTTGAGTATACTTGCTTGCAGCTACACCCCTTGGCGACTCAGGTAAGAGTTTGAAAATGAGCATTTCATTGGTCAATTCCTCACTCATCGTCCATACCGTTTTATCCTGTATTCACAGGGTCACGGAGGGCCTGGAGCCTATCCCAGGAGACTTACTGTAGGACACGAGGCGGTTTACACCCTGGACAGGGTGTCAATCTATCGCAGGGCACTCAAACACATACAGGCACACACACACACACACACACACACACACACACACACACAATGGGCAATTTGGGAATGGCAATTAGCCTAATCTGCCTGTCTTTGGACTGAGGGAGGAAACCGGAATACCCGGAGGAAACCCATCAAGTCTTGGGAGAACATGCAAACTGAGCACACAGAGGCAGGAATCGACCCCAGATCCTGGAGGTGCAAGGCGCCAGTGTTAACCACTACACCACCGTGTCGCCATGCACTGGTCAATTAAAGTAGCTTTATTGGTCTCATTTTCATAGGGATTATCGTGTGCCTATCATTTTTGAAATTTTTCCAGTTGGTGGAATATACCCTCGGTCATTCACGCTAACAGGTAGCCACTGTTATTTGGGATCTATATGGATACAACTAAAGCATTTTTTTCTTTAGACTGCTTACAGTCACTTTTCTCTTTAAGGTTGCCTTTAAACCAATGTCCTTGGTTATTGGTACAACTAACCCCACTGGTTTGGCCCAACACCAATGCCTCTCCTAAACTATACTGGATCTGGGTTTGTCTTTGCAAAGATGTAATTCACCCTCTGCTTGTCTCTTGCTACCCATGTTTGCTTTCACCATTTCCAGTACGTGTTT
Organism: Clarias batrachus; assembly: GCA_003987875.1. Lineage (NCBI taxonomy): Eukaryota > Metazoa > Chordata > Actinopteri > Siluriformes > Clariidae > Clarias > Clarias batrachus. The sequence continues at coordinate 100,751 of QMIH01000053.1, forward strand.
ACAGAAGATGGTCTGCACACACTAACCTAAGCCTTCAGATCTAGATTCACTATTTTGCAGCACTGTTTATTCCTCTTGAGTGTTCTTGCCTGGAAGAAGACGCACAGTGTTTTCTCCTAAGTGCAGTCTGTTAGTTTCTTTGTTGATGAGCAAACCCTGGCCATATATTCTGCACTCACTTTACCTTCAAGCACTACAAAATACTCTCACTCCTTTTGGGCCACACTGATCCTTTGAGGCAATGCACTAAAATGTTTTTTTTGTTGTTGTTGTTGTTGTAAAGACTATTTTTTGTCTTGTTGTCCCATCTTCATGTATGCTTCGGGGTCAGCGCTTGTACTTGGTAAGTGAAACTGGCCTTCTGCACTTCCTCTTGCAAGAGACCAAACTGATGTTGTAGTAAATGCCAAATTTGTACTGGTTCACAGCTTCAAACAGCTTCTTTAACTTCTAACTGTTGCAGAAAAAAAAGGAATTTTTGAAGTGAATTCGAGAGTTGGGTTCATGCAAAATCCCTATGTTGAGTGTATATATACCTTTGTTTACTGGAAGAGTTACTCTGGCAATTTGAACAACCTATGTCAGTTAACAAAAGAATTATTCCAACTTAGGCATTATTTTCAGCAAAGTCCTTCTAAAAAACATTTTTAAAAAAATCTCTTAACATGCCATGTAAGACGAACTGACTTTTGCACAGAACTGTATCTAAAATTATGTTGGTTTTTATATAGTCTTTGTTTTTTCTATTGTAGTTATTAAACTGAAATCACTGTGTGTGGACTTCACCTTGTCCATCATAGCAAAAATACGATCCACTCTTTTCTCTGGTGTGTTTTCTTCCTCTGGAAGGTCCACTGTGTTTCCCTGTAAGCAAAAGCTCAAGCTTATGAATGTGATCTTATGCACATATTCATGAGAATCCACCCCACCTAAGCCACAAGCAACCTCTAACTCACATGAAATCCTCACATAAATACACAAAAATATAATAAAAATACAAAAATACATAATAATGATAGCATGGTCAAAATAGTGAGAGTATGCAGCAGGAGAGAGCGAGAGACAGAAAGCTACATTATACTGTATACTGTAACTCACCACCATCTGGTAAATGGCATCCACAATGTTCAGCATCTCATCTCGTGTTATGTAGCCATCATTGTCAAGGTCATAAAGTTTAAAGGCCCCTGCAACATCGACAGAAGTGAAGCATGTACAACTGTGTTTCAACACATGTAGAAGAAATCATTATCATTTATTGATAGGCAGCTCATGTAACCGTCTCCAAATTCCCAGATGTTTTGCTGTTGTCCAGATGTGTATTGCTAAAGCTTACTACAGCTGTCCTTCTGTATACTTCTGCATAAACTGCATACATCCCGTGAAGTTTTAATCTTTGTTTTTTATTAGTATGTTTTGTATTGTGACTATGCCAGCACAGAAAGTCACAACAAAACCTCTTAATAAATAGACATTTTATAATTAATATTTCGTTGAATAGGGAGGGGTAAGCACTTACATCTAAGTTTTTCATCCAGTGTACCTCTGGAGGTGACAGAAAGCGCTTGGATGAACTCAGAGAATTCAATACGTCCATCCTGCCAGAAAAGAGAGAGAAGGAGAGTAAGTACAGGTAGGTATAATGGCAGATGAGAAAAAACATATAATACACAGTTCAGCCATAAAATGACAATTTATTTTAACATTATTCCTAGTATTGTGTAAGGTTGTCACACTGTGCGACCTTTTTGCTGTCGATCTTGACACCTCCTTACCTTGTTCTCATCAAAGACGTTAAAGACAAACGTTGCAAATTTGGTTGGGTCCCCGAAGGGAAAAAACTGCTTGTAAATTTTCTGAAAGCCGGCTGAGTCCAGCTGCCCACTGGGACAGTCCTTTATGAAACCCTTGTACCTGATGAGAAGAGAACAGTGTGAGTGATACATTGCACGACACATATAAAGAATCCGAGGCAGGTGTAGTGTTGCAATGTCGCTGTGATCGACAAGGTTAGAGAGAGTGTGCCAAATTTGTCCCTCCCACACACAGAGAACGATTTTGCAGTCTAGAATCATAACAGACATTGTATTGTCGGGATTCAAACTTGAGATCTCCCCCATGACTGGGGGAATCATCTTCTGTTGCATCATTTGGAAGTCCCTCACGCTACTACTACTACTACTACTAATACCCATCATCCTTGTGCTGCAGCGCTTCGGGGAAACTCAGGCCTGACATTTAATCAGAAATTTCAGAAAAAAACTGATGCGTAGAAGAGCCTCTTCAGGGCACATGCTTAAGGTAAATAAGTGAGGAAGAGATTATTTCTGGAAGATGTGTTCAGAGAAAATGAGAAAATTTGCAAATGCAACATTTTTTTTTTTTTTTTTTCAACCTTTCCAAGCAAACCGTACTTGTTCAGTCTTCTTCTAATTGTTCTGTCATGGACTTTAACATTTTGCACAGACATCATAATCTTCGCTCCAAGGTACACTTTGTTCTAGGAAAAATCATCCATCATTTACAGTTGAATAAAGATACACAATTATCAACATAGCTATATATGAATAAATCCACTTTGGGATCCACTGAATAAAAATAGAGATTAACTTTATGAAAGCAGATATATTCAACAAGACAAGCTGTAGACATTTGTGCCAAGTTTCACCAGGCCATCTGTTGTTGGAAAAACAGCTAATGAAGGCCTCCTGGCTGCAGCGTACACTTGTATAATGAAAGTATGCTGAGTGAAAGAGTGCTTAAATGAAATACTTTGTTGTTTGTACACATAAAACTGATTGATACTGAAATCAGGACTGATACTGTGAACCTCACACTCATGTCCAGGCTTTGTTCTATAAATAAAAGCTCACTGAACATTTCACTGGCACAAAAATCTGACTGTGTGATCAGTCAGTACTTTTTAAAGAGAGTCAGTTTTTAAAAAATATATTTTGCTGCTTAACGACTGCTTGGACAAGGGAAGCTTTCTGTTGTTTTTGAGGCTGTTAGAATGAACACACTCCTTACCCTGTATTATTTCCAAATGCGAGATCTTGTGCATGCCCAGCTCTCCTGCTTGATGAGCATGCCATGTTGCGAGTCAGCAGGAGATTCCCAAATGGCATGCTACTTCCAGATTTGTGCTGTCTAACAACTTATGATAAGATTTCTGTATAGATGGAGATAGCTCCTTGCCTGTATCTGTGTAGTATTACACACATGGGTATTAAAGGGATTATTCAAGTCTGCCATCTGTCTGTCTGTCAGTCATCATTATTGAGGTGCATATTGGTATGTGATGCGGGTTAGAGAGCCGCACCACGGGATGGAATAATATTAATAAGAGCCCTAACGCGGGGCCGCTGAGGCGGGTCAGTGAAATGGGAGTGTATGAGAGTGCTTATGAGACCTCCCCGTTTGGAGATAGCGTGGGATTATTAACTGGAAACCCAAAGCAAACAAAAGAAAGCACGAAATAAACAGAGACTGAGAACGGATCTTTCTCTCCGTCTTGGGTCTTACACGCTTTTGTCTTCGGGCCTGATACCTTTACCGGTGCCACCTAATGATGCGCCGGTATCAGGGCCCTTGCTAGGCGCGTCGACTAGCAACCACATGTCTAGATGATCGCGTCATTTCTATTCCATTTTTAGTTTACATGTCTGGGTCTGAGATTTTGCTAATTGTGTTCAAAATACACCAAGTCACTGTTCAAATGGTCAGCTTTGCAGGCATCCCGATCTTAATCTGCCCTTTTACTGTTCACTCTACACTGTTCTTACTTATATGGGCATCTTACTGTATCATAGGACCATATCCAAGGGCCCAACAGTGGTAACCAGGTGGTTCTGAGGCTCGAACCCCCAACCCTTCAATCGGCAACCCAGAGCCATAAACACCTGAGCCACCACTGCTTCTTGTACTGTAGGCATTACTTACCTGTATTAGTTATTACTTCTATCGTACTATTGCTATAGTATCATTGTCTATAGTGTTGCAGGATGCTCGAGAAATAGCATTTGTCACTAAATTGTTTCTCCCTTGCATTTTGTGCTCTAAATATTCCATATTAATATACAGTATGACACCCAATGGGCAGTCTTAGCCAACAGGCTAACAAGCTGCAAGCATGGTTCAACAACTTACCCTTAAGATAGCAATTAATAACTGGTTACTAATCCTCATACCAACTACTTATCTCTCGATGAGAGAGAACACAGTGGGCCCGCTTGCCTTACAAGGGGGTGAGCCACTGTGTGGTAGACATGGGCTTTTGCTTATAGATCGACTGGACACTTTTTCTTATGACAGTTCAGACTATGAGAAGCATCATGTCCTCATGGAGGCATTGGCTCTTGGGACCATGCACTACTCCTACATGAATCCCCATGTTCTACATTCTTAACCGCGCCCTTCGCAGTTGTGTCAACGAGTCAGCTCTGAGTTTAGAAAGAATTCTTATGACAATCCATCATCCAGAAGTGGTGATAGCTCATTGAGTACAGTACAGTGAACACTGAGGCATATTTTTTCAAATGATATGTAATACCCCACTAGGCAACTCTGTTTGAAGGTCGCAGAAGGCACAAGAAACACGACTCTAACTGGGTTTTATAGAAGGATCGTGACAAATGAAATATGTTGTATAGCATATTTAGGCAAAAATGACCACATTGTGGAAACATTAATTTCCCAAGATTGCGAATGCTGGGACAGTGTACTAATGTTGTTTTAGAAAGTTTGGATTAGTTGATGAAATGATGTTTGTCCAATGTTGCCTGCATGACGCTGGAATAACCTTAAAGTTCAAAAGAATAGTTATTTATGGCATTTCTCAAAAATCTTCCAACTGAAACACTCCACATGATTCCTTGCCTCATTACAACATCTGCAGCTCACAGCTAAATGAATCTTAACATTGTGCCACTGCTTCAAAGCAATTTCAAGCTCAAATGTTTTTACAACAATGTCAAACTCAGTTCACAGAACATCACTGTGTTCGATCAAAGAAGGAAATATCTGTATTCCAGTACTAGAATCACAGAACTCATACAAACAGGCTGTCTGATTGGCAGACAACTATGCCTGAACAAATTCATAAAAGCTGTTGTTAATGAGAGATCAGTTATTCTCTTTTATTGTTATGAGTATTTTCTTATGATTTTTATCGAGCTGCATAATTGTTCTGCTTGGTGAATGAGCTGATAGGCTACAAAAACAAACAGGCTATTTTAATCAAGCTGCAGCCTTTTGTAATCAGCAGAGGAGATGGCCGGAGAGATGGCGGTGGGAGGAGATGCTTTCCAGACCGAGGATACATTTACAGCCAGCTGATTATATTGACTAACAGTGTGGAGGAGTAAAATATAGCAGCAAAGGCTTGAAATTGATTTTAAAAAATGCATTTTAAGTGTCTGCTTGTAGCATCTGAATAACATTTTCAAAAATTGCTTGCAGTCAGGAGACGAATATGCATTTGAGGAAATAGTAACAAGAATCTTGATATAGCCAGCTGTGCTGTCATTGGTAACACAGATGTTACTATTACAACAAGAAAGGCTGTGAAATAACAGCACAACCATCTTACAACTCTTCCCTCTAACTGCTCCCTCTTTAAACCCCTAATTAAGAAACCTGACCTTGACCTCTGTCAGCGATCCCACCTGTCCAGTCAGCTAGGCCAATATTGGATCACCCCTTTACTCGAGGATCCTCGGAAAAATTGTAGCACAGCAGTTGTGCTCATACTTAGATAAGGAATACCATTCATGAAATGTCACATAATCATTATCAGTTTGTAGATGTACTTGGTGACTTTTCTACTCATACTAAAGTTTGGTATTGTGAACAGTTCTATTTTAGGCTCACTGCTATTTTCTATATACTCTATATGCTTGATCCAGGTAATATAATTCTTAAACACGGTACAGTGGAACCTTGGATTGCAAGTAATGAAGTTTGAGATTGTCCCGCAAGACGATTAAAGATTTTTAATAAATTTTGACTTGAAAAACGAGCAAGTCTTGGTTTATGAGTGCCAAGTATCATGAATCATGCATGCGCTTCTTGTTTTGGCACTGAGCGTCACATGATCATAACTGAGCCAATGATTTTTCTCTTACTTGTGCTGCGGAATTGTGGGTAATCGTCTCCTCTCCTGGTTCTTAGTGCTGGTCTCTTACTGGTATAATCAACATCTCTCTCTCTCTGTTTCAGCATGTCTCCTATGTGTGTGCGTGCACGTAATTTGACACCGACACACACACTCTTTCGTCTTTACACCCCCCTCCCTGGCTTCACACACACACATACAAACATACACTCTCTGCTCTACACAGAAACAGGGCTCTGTCGCGATTCTTTTCAAAGGTAAAGTGCTGGTTCATTTGTTTGTTTGTTTTTTACCTTACAGCACGAGTGTCTTTAGAAAGATTTATTTTTTCCCCGATAAAACAGTGTTCCTGTTGTGTGTGTGTTTTTTGTTAAACTTAAAAAGGGAGGTGGGGGGAGGGAGGAGGGGAAGACGAGTCGAGGGAAGAGACTAATTCCACACAGACACACACACTTACCTGTCGGGATTTATTTTAAGTTAAAGTGAAGGTAAATTTGTTTTATTTATACTTTATATATTGTATTAATAATTTTTATGTATTTTTGGGGGGCTGTGGAACAAATAATTTGAGTTTTCATTATTTCTTATGGGGAAATTCGATTTGGTTTATGAGGGAATACGAGCCCACTTCCAGAATGAATTATGATCGTAATCCAAGGTTCCACGGCATAGGTTTCCAATGTTATGCTGAGGTGTCAGCAAAGCCAGATAAGAGATACCAGCTTATTAAAGCTTAAGCTTATTAACTTCCTTCTACTTAATTCTTCCAAGACAGAAGTACCCTTGTCAGCATACTAGGGCCACATGCATATAGTACACTTTCTCATCACACAGTAACTCTAAAAGTCCTTTCTGTGTGATCATGAACAGCAGACCTTGATCTGTCAGAATTATTGCCAAGATAAGTAATACAGTGGAACCTTGGATTGCGAGTGTTTTGCAAGACAAGCAAAAATTTCAATCAATTTTACCTGGTTAAATGAGTGAGGTCTTGATATACTCAGTACTGTAGTATGTACAATCTTTGTTTGCCAAGCATTACATGATCATAAATGAGCCAATGTTTCCTCTCTCTCGCGCACTGTGGGATTGTGGGTAATACTGTGTTTAATTTTCTACAGTCAGTGTGAAGAGCTAATGCATAAGCAAACTTGTATTCAAAGGAACAAGTGCAGCTTTGGTAAAAAAAAAAACAGATTTTATAGATAGTGACACATTTTCCCTGTTATTGACAAGTTTATAGATGCTCGTTTGTCGTTTGTCACATATTTCCATCAATGTCTGTCCGTTTATCATTTCTGACATTATTTTAGTGGTTTTGGTTCCTGCATATTCCGTTCAGCTTCCCCTCATACTCTGTTTTAATACATTCTTTACATCTACTCCCTCTCGTACTCCCTCTCTCTTGCACTCTCTCTCCTGGGCATGCTGTCCCATGTCAATTGCTCTCCATCTGCTGTGTGTGGCATACAGCAGGCGGGTAAGCTGAAGCTTTTGGCACATGCATTAAAGGAATTAAGAATGCAGAGAGGAAAAAGAGAGAGAGAGAGAGAGAGAGAGAATGACTCAGTATAACTAAATGTACACTCTAAAGTGACACATCAGGGAGAAGCTTAAAACAAGTGAAACTATAGTAAAACACGAAAGCGACTGTTCAGTCATATAAATAAATATTAACACAGCTGCTCTTTAGGTTGTTAGCGGCTGATGTGGCAAAATGGAGTAAATGCAACTTTCAAAACAGGCCTGACCTTTTCACGGGGACAAATTACCAGCAAAACATAGCTTTTATATATTCTATTTGGGTCAAAAGCATATACTTAAATTCACTAAAAGCAGAGCAAAAAAAATTCCTGAATAAACATGTACATTCTTGGCTCAGTTATCTCGGTTGCTCTAATACACAACATATTTCCATAAAAAATATTGCATTTATCCTTAATATTCTATAAAGCATAAATATCTAGTCCATAGCACTTAAGTTTATTTAAGCACTACTTAAAAAAAGCTTATATACAATATGTGCCAGGACGCATTATCCCACCAAAAGAGGCCACTGGCATCAGGAAACACTGTTTCCATAAAGGGGAGTACTTGTTACTCCCAGCAACGGATCAGCATAAGCCCGCTGACCAGTTGCAGCTACGCAGCCCCATACACAACAAACTTCAAAGCACTGTGGGTTCAGAAAACCTTCAGAACCAGCATAGACATTTTCAACATTTTGAGCTACTGTAGCTCATCTATTGGATCCAACCACATTGGCCAGCCTTCACTCCATGATTGCCAGCCCATGAACCTGTTGCCAGGTCACGAGTTTTCCTTCTTTGGGCCACTTCTTGTACAGACCCAGAACATCCCAGAAGTCATCTTGCTAGGGCCTCTAAATGGCGCAGTGGTAAAGTGCTCACTCTATCATCCAGAGATCGCTAGTTCAACTACTGGGTGTTGCTGTAACCTCTCACAGCCAGAGGTCTAGAGAGAGCTGATTGGCCAAACTCTCTCAGAGGGGAGGGATGAAAGAGCCAATCAGGGGCGTCTGAGTGTTCGCGCAAGCAGGAAGGAGCGCATACAGTAGGGCTGTCCTCCAAGTGTGTTACGCCGGCCCGGTGCGCAAGTGAGCAGTTCGAAAACATGCGGTCAGCTGGCGTCATGTGGTACTGAGGAAACACATGATAGTCTCCGGCCCTCCCAACTGAATGGTAGTAGTAGCCTTAATGTGGGAGCCCCCTAGTGACAGGGAGGAATTGGACACAACTAAATCAGGGAGAAAAAAAGAAGACATCTAGCTATAAAAATTTGGCCCGTTTCAAAGTCACTCAAATCCTTATGATTGCCCATTTTTCTGCCTCCAATAAATCCATCTTCAGGGAAGAAATGTTCACTTGCTGATACACCAGTCAGCTTTTTTAATTAAAGCGTTTTCTATAGCTTGTAAAAGTCTTGTCAATTAAAAAAGCTTTTGTGTGCAATCAAAAATTATCCGCACTCTGACTCACTCACTCATCGTCTATACTGCTTTATCATGTACACACACTCACACACTATGGGCAATTTGGGAATGCCAATTAGCCTAATCTGCACGGGGAGAACATGCAAACTCCAAGCACACAGAAACGGGAATCAAACCCAGACCCTAGAGATGCAAGGCAGCAGTGCTAGCACACCTTTATCCCAGACGCAAGTCACAAGTGGAGCATCCATTTTTGCTCGCACCGCAGTTCTGATGAACTGATGTAACACGTTGACTCCAAGTAGTCTACATATTATTGATACGAAACTGCGTGCTTGAATGACCACAAACACAACTGCTGGCTGATTTATCCATAGTGATAAAAATGTGGGAGGTGGACTTATAGCATTTTGCAAAAATCACACAAACACTGACCAAAAAAAGTTTTGACAATATTTTGGCATATGTGCTTTTTAATATTGTAGTGACTCAAAGAAAAACATGTACTGTACAACATAAGTGTACAATATTTCTTGCTTCATCAACAAAGATTTTTCTTAAAACTTCAAAATCTCATTTTGATGTTGAACTTTCATGTATACTTTGTTTATTAACTGGAGATCAAATGAATTTTTGGCCAACAGGTCATTGCAATATTATTTTAACTCGGCATGAAATGCCAGTATGAGGCCAATACAGTAAGGCTCCTCCTAAAACGCCATTTCAGTCGTGCATCAGATTGTTCTCTTGCTGCATAACACAAGTGCAGTTGAACTTCAGACCACAGACTGATGACCAGACATTCTCCCTCAAGCGGCAAATCAACACCATCTTACTGCTGGATGTTGTGGTTCTTTCGAAAAGTTCTACTGTACTGTTCTGCAGAAAACTATTTCACAAGGTTTGCGGGCCATCAAGGTGTTTTTTGGCAAATGCGAGACAACAATTTATGCCGCTCTTGGTTAGACCTGGTCTTCACCCTGCAACTCTCTCATGGAAAAAAAAAATGTATTTTGCCATCTAATTCTGGAAAGCTGAACACACGCTTTCATTGAGGCAAGAGAGTCCTGCAGTTCCTTAGAGCTTCTTTTGTGACTTCCTGTATGAGTCATTGAAGCGCTGGTTAAAGGAATTTTAGTAAGAAAGAAAAAAACAAGTTAAAACACTTTTCTTTGAATGGCACCAATTCAATGGAGACCCAGAGCCTAAGAAATGGTTTCAATGTAACGTATTTCAATATTTCAAAATCAGGAACATGGAACTGACTCAAGGATTTAATTTAGGATTTGGTCTAATTGTGATTTGAGATGAAAAGGCAAGGTGATGGTCATCATGATGTTGTGTTTCACAGAGTTATAAAAGGAAGTCTAACAGAGATATAGTCCCAGTTATTGAGTATTAGAAGATACAAACCTAATGAGGTGTGTAAACATTTCGCAACGGCTTCGAAAAAATGATATCCGCGCCTGAAAATGATCCGGAGTCATATGTGGTGAGGACATGGGGAAAAATATATACATATAGAGCCATGCAGTAGATAGACATTATGTTAGGATTCCTCATCTACTGTACAGTTATACAGCACCTCCATGCCGACACACAATCACTATAAAATCAAGACGCATCACTACGCTGCTCATTACTGAGCGTAATAACTGATTCGAGGAAACTGTGTGGCACTGAGCTCATCTCAACTTAAGATTGCACACTGATGCCACTGACGAATAAAAGCCTGTACAATCCATCTCCACACTGACACAGACACGAGCTCAGGAGCCAAAAGCTGCCCACAGCGCCCACACCTACCAGAATCCACATCCTACCAGAAATATGAGCATCAATGTCTATTACGATTATAGATACTCACTTGTTCACTAAGGACACAATACCTCACTGTGTGTCCATGGTAACACTCGGGTCCAGAAACAGGCATTATCCAAACACATGCATCAATACTTTGACAGTAGGTCTGTGGGGGTGTTCTTATACACAATATTTGACTTGCAAAGCCAAAAGCACACAGGCATTTCTTTTACAATAATTAATTTGATGTGATCTGATGGAAAAGTAAAAGAAAAAAACGGATGAATTCTAGCTTTGGAAAACCACAAGGAAAAAAAAAAAAAAAAATGACAGAATGTAACTTACCACTGCTGGACTTCTTTTTCAGTGACTGCGGAGAAAGGCAGGAGAGAAGAGATTATTATTATTATTATTAATAGCCCAGGCTGTAGTTTGAAAGATTTCATTCTGAACAGTATGCATTGGATTTAAAACATCATGTAAAACTACTTAAATATTATCCTTAGTAAAATGCATTATGTTTTTCATTCTTTTATTTTTTTATTTAAGAATTATGTCTAATCCCGGAGTTTTTAGTTTTGCAAGTGCATGTGGCCAAACTGTAAAACCTGCAAAACTGTCGGAGAGCAAATGAAAACCTTCAGCCTGGAGTCTTGTCAGCTCTGCCACTGAATAACTACAGACACATTACATTTCTGGTTTACACGCGTGTGTTTTGATATAGATTTGGGTCAGAATAGCTAGAAATAGATAGTTAGATAAGATGGTCCAGATTACTACAAGAAAGTCTTATACATATATGACTCCCTCATTGATCCCTCGTGCATAAGGACACTGACATCCAGAAATAGACCGTCATTAGAGAAACGTTTCATTTTAGGATTAAAGGGATAGTTGGGGTATTTTAAAGTCTTAAGTCAAAAGTGAAATGCATATAAGTACATTTATATGGGTCAGGGGTAGCTCAGTGGTTAAGTCATTGGACTACGGTTCGGAAGGTCCCAGGTTCAAGTCCCACTACCACCAAGTTGTCCCTGTTGGGCCCTTGAGCAAGGCCCTTAACCCCCAAATGCTCAGATGTATAATGAGATAAAAATGTAAGTCGCTCTGGATAAGGGCATCTGACAAATGCCTAGATGTAGATGTACATTTCATCTTAGGTCATTATGGATTTATACAATGGAAGTAATTAGGGAGAAATTCAACAACCCTCATTCCATGCAAAAATGCATTCCAAAGTTCAGCTGAGACAAACCGTATGACGCTTCTGCAAGCCCACTGGACTAAATCGTGTTGCATTTATTAACCGTAATTCTTTCCCCAGAACTCACTACAGTATATGGATAACCAGAACTTGTCATATGGCTAACCGGAATGGCTATTTCTAGGGAAAGATATAATTCAATTTGTATTAATTACACTTTAGCTAGGTGACACAGTGGCTTGGTGGTTAGCACTGTATCCGTGCACTTCAAGGAGATTTTTTCACAGAATGCTGGTTGTGAAATTCCTGATTTCTTACATTGTACTCATATTGTGATTGACAAACTTCCTGGTCGGTGTGAACAACCAAAATGTATTGCAATGTTCTTATATGTACAGTACCACAATAGTGATTTAAGACAAACTTGTAAAAAGATTCTCTGTAAGGTGATGAGTCAGAATGGCTTCGGATTTGCAGTGGAGCCAAACCATACCAGCGAAATGTGCTGCATCCGGGGTCACAGCTCGGCGAAATGCTTCACAAACAGGCCTGTACTATTCTCTTGGTCTGTACCACATACAATATCTTCACTCCTACGTACTCAGAATATGGTGAAAGATGACTCATCTGAACATCTCACTTTTTCCACATCTCCGTAAATCGGTTATTCTTCCACCACTGAACTTTATAAGTGTAATTTTGGCAAAACTATTCTTCCTGACAATCACATCCTGCACCAACGTTTCTAGTAACCTGAGCATTATGGTCACTGAGTGAGTGCTGAAATCAGCTGTCTGGACGCATGCATTTCTTGGCGAATTTTTTTCTTCTTCAATGAATCAAAATAATTAAATGAAAATATTTACGCCACACATAACCCACACTGCTAAAATTGAACAGTGCTTACACAGCCGATGAAGAACCAGAAAACAAGATCACACTTGCAGGCATGCTGTTCAACACAGCTGTGAGAAATTTAAGCAATACCCTGCTTAATTACAGTACAGTCATTACATCATAGAGGAAAGACATCAATCCATGGTACTGTAGGTGTAAAAAGTCATCATTTTCGTCTTGAATGCACCATCCAAATTTGGTTTCTACCAAATTAAGCATCAAGTTTTAGTTTGGTTACTACTTCAATTTTAGGCTAAATAATGTCCTGTTTTTGATCAGGATATGCTTAACAAATTCTACACATGTGCCTTGAAAAAAATGTCTTGTTTTATTTATCCTCACCACATGACCATCAAAAACCAGAAAGCAAAAAAATGTATGTTTCTTAAACATCATCATCATCATCATCATCATTATTATTATTATTATTATCATTCATCTAAAAAAAAGAAACTACAACAAGGGCTTGGAAAATGTGTTAAATATGTTTCATTTAATATCATGCACAATTTCCATATGCAGATGACACTCGTGATAAAACTACCCGAGACACAGCCATCGTGCACATCCAGTCAGATTTAGTGGAACAGGTGTTTGAGGTGACTGAATGGACTAACCTGTCTTTAAAAAAGCAAAGCCCCTACATCAGCTCGTTAATCCTTTCCTTGCCTGCACAGTTTAATGTTCTCGGTGCTCTACCACAAATACGTCTATTCAGGAAAGGCTGTTCATTTTAGCTGAGAAAAAACTAAAATGTTTAAAGCAGGGGGTCCCTCCAGGACTGAAGTTGAGGACCACATGGTGTTCCCCAATGTCCAGAAGCAGCTGCTCAATGTCCTTCCAGCTGGCAGTCATTTGGACAAAATATTTGATAGCCATCAGTGGACACAAAACTAGCCTGGGCACATTCTCCTCTGCAAGAGCAGACAGGATTACTGTCATGTCGAGATGTCAGTATCTGTGGCAGGAATGCTGGGTTTGGCCACAGAGAGACATATTTACACTTTCGTCCCCATGGCGGACACGGTGTGATACAAGTGAAACTGACAGGACATGCAGTTCGTTTATTCAGACACTGGACCATAAGTTGTATGTGAGTTCTGGACAGCCACGTTTCTCTAGCTGGTTGAGATGAGCTATTTAATAATACATTCGTTTCCACACTTAGATACTCGCTAAGAGACATTGTTACGTCAAATACTGTATGTGCCAGAAAACCAATATTTTAAGGCATGCTAAACTCTGTAGTGACGTGAGGCTTTGTGATACGGCTGACATCAGAACAGTTTTACTACTCATGTTCGTGTTAACACCTGCTGCAGGACGTGTATGTCCAAGAGCAAACTGTCCAGATAAAGGAGTATGCACCAATGCTGCTGATGCAAAAGCCCTGTGGCAAACTCAACTCGTGAACATGAAGTATGAAAATTAACCCAAAGGAAAGGGTATGTCACTACACTAATGTGAAAGTAAAAGGATCTCGGATATCCTAGAGCAACTAAATTTGACAATTCATCTTTCAGCGCTAAGGTCAGAACCAGCTCTCCTTCTATCCTGTGTATAAGCCAGAACTAGTTTTACATGAATAGAACATACATTTACATAGACACCCTTACCCAGAGCGACTTGCAATTTTATCTCATTATACATCTGAGCAGTTGAGAGTTAAAGGCGTTGCTCAAGGGCCCAACAGGGACAACTTGGTGGTCGTGGGATTTGAACCTGGGACTTTCCAAACCATAGCCCAATGCCTTAACCACTGAGTGACCCCTGACCCCAAAGACTGGGTGAATTGCTGCACTTTTTTTGTCAAGAGAAAAAAGGGCATGAAAAGAATTTGACCAGGCAATTTGGTGCAAGTACCTTTATTTCCTGTAGCATTCAGTAAATATCGGTAGTCAATTCAGTCAATCTAACTAAAACAATCTGAAAGCGTACCCCCCAGATGGGGTGCCAACCCATAGCAGGACACAAAACAGGCAAATGCCAGTTGACCTTCTGTGCATGTCATTGGACTGTGGAAAGAAACCCACCAATCATGGGGAGAGCATGCAAATTCCACACACACAGGACCTGAGGCGAGATTCGAACCCCCCCCCCCAGCTCTGGAAGTGTGATGCAACAGTGCTAAAAACTCAGCCACCGTGCCGCCTCGGCTTCATCGTATCTTAATATTAATCTATTTTCTAGAAGACAGAAACCGGTGTAGTAAGTACCATTTTAAAAGGCAGACAGACGAAACACAAAAACAAAAACGGTGCCAACAGAAGAGAAACAGGCACAGAATCAGGTGATCCTCAGACATGCACGAGACAGCTTAAACCAGAATACACAGAAACAACCCTATCAAATAAACACAGGACGATATTTCACAGCGAGTGAGTGCTGTGAATGTGCTTAAACAGTGTGAATGTGTGTGTGAGTGTGAGCGTGTGATTGCTCCCAGGTGTGCATTCGACATTCGGGTGCCTGTGAAAGTGACAATGGGGGTGAGTGACGGCAGCCCATGCTGCTCTGTAGACTGTGGAGTTCTCTGGGAAACGGAAATGACATAGACACTGTAGTAATGAGATTGTTTCTGCAACAGAGTCTAAAATCTAGAAAGTCTCTGGTTCATAGGAATCTGCTGAATGCAGGTCAAAATTCCAAATTAGAAATGCCAAATCAGAAAACCTAACATTACAAAATGGAATATGATCTGTCACATTCACCTGGCAACAGATCAACAGCCATATTAACAATTTTTCGGCCTCCAGATGTCTCTGAGCCCGAGGCGGTGCACTCCATGCTAAACACAGCATATTAACATGAAGTACGGCAATTCAAATTGGACCAGTTTATAGGAAAAGGCTTGGAGGTGAACATGTTGATTAAGTTCCTTTAACTGCATGACTCTTGCTGTATTTTATCCCACAAGACAAACAATGATTTATAATGATCACATGATCAGTCATTACATTATTACCACTAAAATTGCAAAGTGGTGACAGGATCATGGGCACCATGGACCATTGGTAGAAAGGCACCAGAACACACAGGGCTCAACAGGCAAAGAGCCAAAACCTCCTGACCTAGCCTGAAATCTCCCCAGACACCTGATCGAGCACCCATTGGACGCACTGGAGAAGTCCCATCAACAGAACCCTCACCCCACAACCCACAGCACCCAATGTCACTGCCAATGTCTTGGTGCCAGACACAACAGCTCTGGAACATGAGTGCAATGTAGGTAATTGGGGCCAAAATCCACAACCCTCGTTCCGTACAAAATTTTATTCCAAAGTTCAGCTGAGGCTCATATGAAGCTTCTGCAGCCACCGAACTAAATGCCGTTGATATCTTTAAACGTTACTGTGTATTTAGTACAAACTCTTTTTCTTTCCCCAGAACTAAGCTAACTAGAAGTTACATCTATTTATAATATACGGCTAAGAAAAGAGTTCAATTCTTTGCCGTTTTGTTCTACAACATCCTATCTCGGCCAGGTATTTTTCAAACCGATTCGCATTTTTTGCACTCTTAAGTTATTTAACCTGCGGCACAATCGCACAATGTGAACAAAAAACTTGGATCAGGAATTGAGATTGTTGGATGTGGAATGTATAACATGGCATTATCACTGGCAGTCACAACCAACCAGTAAGAGGATGAATTGCACAAAACTGCAATTTTTTTTGGTTTAATTGTTTAACAGTTGTTTTAATTGTGTAGCAGACAGAATGTCTTGTCACAGTTATGACAAGACAAGCAACACAACATGGGAAAAAAAGAGCAGAGAATGAATTACACCTTACAGATAACTAATTGGCATGCAAACGCTCACGTTCAGAGAGTTTATTTACACTTTTTACAAGAGGTACGAACTTGTGCTGCATCACTGTGCACCCTTTATGGCAGAACATTCAGTAGTAACCAGGTTCTAGAGCGGTGCAATTTAATCACTTATGGAATTGAATTGCTCATTTGTTGGTTGATTGAATTATTTGGGTCAGTCTTCAATTAAAGTAAAGATGAAAAAAAAGGTGAAAAAAATCCATTTGCAAAAAAAAAATTTTTTAGTTCATGGTTGGTTGGAGAAATACAAATCAGACATCAAACATTAGTGATATTCAATTGAATTCAATTGAAAATGCCAAAAAATCTAATCAAAAAGAATCGACAATCTATTTGTGAATTAGAGCTCAACAATCTTCATCATATAATCTTACACAAAGAACCATTTCTGTAAGACTGGGGTATTCTCATATAGGGTGACAGCTAATAATAATAATAATAATAATAATAATAATAATGGATTTAATCAAATTTAAAACTGGTTATATACTGGCAGCTGCTGTGGCTAACTCACACTGATCTGATCACGCAGCAATCAGTCGGGCTTACAGAAGACCAGTCAAACACAAGCTGATTGGAATCATTCAAAATATCGTCTTGCTCATGACTGGACAGGCTTTTCCAAATCCAAATGCCACTTCAATTCGCTCACACACTCATCATCTATACTGTTTTATCCTGTATTTAGGATCGTGGGGGTCTGGAGCTTATCCCAGGAGTCTTAGGGCACGAGGCGGGGTACACGCCAGACAGGGTGCCAATCCATCACAGGACACACAGACACATACACACAGTCATACATTCATTCACACACTACGGGCGATTTTAGGAACACTAATTAGCCTAATCTGCAGGTCTTTGGACTGTGGGAGGAAACCGGAGTACCTGGAGGGAACCAGCACGGGGAGAACATGCAAACTCCATGCACACAGAGACAGGAATCGAACCTGGACCCTGGAGGTGCAAGGCGACAGTGCTAACCACTACACCACCCCATTTCAATTAAATTTAATTCACTTCAATTTTATTTTATTATTTGTACATTTTTGCAGCTAAAGTTTTTCTATTGTTTTTCTATATTTGTAAATTTACAGAGAAACATATATATATATATATATATATATATATATATATATATATATATATATATGTCTGATCTATCTTCGCTGATTTTCTTGTTCACACTCAAGATAAATCTGGAGATAAACTGGGCCTTAATCACTACACTAATGACTTAATCACTTAATCACTAATGCATGCATATAATTGACCGAAATGATCACAACTGTACTTGTGTATGTTGGAGAAAGTGTATCTGCACGTTACTTCTCCGGTCAGGCCTTTAAAGCAGCTAAATATTACTTTCCCAACAACGGTGACCTCATCGACTGAATAAGCTTAACATAAAGCACTGACCCATAACGCCATGCCCTTTAGAATTACACCCCAGATGGCACGCAAACGCCAGCACGACACAGCAACGTTGCATGAACGGTGTTTGCAAGAAAACAATGGCACAATGAATTTTTTTTTTTTTTTTTGATAATACACTACTTCCAGTCACCGCTGTGTAAAAGACATTTAAACCATGTTTTATTTAAACGCCACTCTCTCACCATGTAACACGCAGATATTCAGCTCAAGCTCTTACGACTTTTCTCTCATAATGATAGTAACAGACATAAATGTCTTTCCTGGGGTTGTTTTTCAGATCCACAACTAAATACAGTGAGTGACTGAATAAATATTCCAGCATGTATTAAGATCATGCATTAAACATCTCTCCAATTAGCAAACAATTTGCATATGATGTTGTTGAGACATAATCTGTGCATGTTGTGTCGGTGTTGTCTATTTGAGGGTGCGTGCACACCTTAATCTGGGAACGCTGCGTATAGTTTGTCTGCATGGATGGAAAAACGCTCGCTCCATGACTAAAGACTAAATGTAAGTCTGTCCCTCACCATAAAACCTGTACTGTCTAATTGCTTTGCATTGCTAGCAATGTGTTTCCAACTGAGTCCATGGTAACACACTCATACACACACACACACACACACACACACAAGCTTTTTGTCCAGACAGCAGAGTCGTCATTACAAAGGTCAGTGAAGTGTATCCAAGCAGACAGGAATGAGCATGGGGAGATAAGGGCAGGAGAGACGGAGAGTTGTGTGTAGTGGTCTCTGAAGTGCGCACTAGCTGAGAAGTGGAGAACACTACGAGCAGAGAGGAAAAACAGACAGCTAAGCAGGATAACAGTGATACGTTTTTTGATAGGGCTGTGCAAAGTGACTGATTTATGAAATTGACTGCTCAGTCGTTTGCCTGATGGACGAGTCAACTAATCGAGAGAGCCTTGAGTAGATGAGTGGGCTTATGGTCACACGCAGTCTCTTAGTGATGTCTAGACAACACAATCACTCCTTTAACACCAGCATGCATAGGCATGTTCATCAATTAAGTGTGATCGATGCGTTTCCGCCTCACACCTGCAGGTCACCTACTCGGGTTACTGCCTGCATTTCACGTTGTCCCACAGGGGGATGTTCTGCATGAAGGAGTTTGTGAAGCTGTAAGGGCTTACTGTAGTGAGCACTGTGATGGATATGGTGTCCTATTTAGCGTTCCCAGCATCCACTGCCACCCTGACCAGAATAAAGCACTTACTGAATATGGGTGGGCGACAGAGTGGTGTAGTGGTTAGCACTGTTCGCTTACACCTCCAGGGTCTAGGTTCGATTCCCGGGCCAGGGTCTATTCCCATCTCTGTATGCATGGAGTTTGCATGTTCTCTCCATGCTTGGTGCAGATTAGGCTGACTGGCGTTCCCAAATCGCACATAGTGTGTGAGTGAATGTACAGTATATGTGTGTTCCATGTGATGAATTGGCACCCTGTCCAGCGTGTACCCTGCCTTATGGCCTAATCCTCCTGGGATAGGCTCCAGGCCCCCCGTGAACCTGAATACAGGATAAAGCGGTATAGACAATGAGTGAGTGAGTGAATATGGGTGAATACATTCTCAAATTATTGGCCTGCATCAAGAAAACACCTAAGGAGGTTTGAAAGTACCGGAAATGGAAGAAGGGCTGTCCAATGAAATCAGATCTATGTTTAATAGTTAAAGTAAGCGCATTTGGGGCATAACCGGCTCTTGATGACTGATCAGAAGGTTAGGGGTTCAAGTCCTAGCACCACTAAGCAGCCACTGTTGAACCCTTGAGCAAGGTCCTTAACCGTATTTGCTTCCGGGGAGCTGTATCCTGGCTGATCCTGTGCTCATGGTATGTGTGAAAAAAAAGTATTTTATTGGGCTGTAAGGTACACGTGACTGTGACTCAGGGTAAGAAGGGAAGCATCTGAAGCGATCATTTGAAGCGAGTTGGTCAGGTCAAGGCTCTGTAACGGTGTGTGGAAATAAAATGGTCGGCTGATGACCTGAATGTGCTGAACTTTTCTGCCTGTACCAATGCAAAGGTCTCTCTCTCTCTCTCTCTCTCTCTCTCTCTCTCCATGCATACAGTCTGGTCAAATAAATATGTACGTATTTTGTATGGGGCTTGAGATGTTCTTAAGAACATCCCACTCCACAGGATGCTGCCTGTTTATTTAGAGCAGTAGATTTTACACATCTAAACCTTTTACAGCCCTAAACACGCTGTTGTTACAAAGTGTGACTTGTGATGAGTTATGTGCAATAACTGGAGCGTATCTCACAGCACATCAAGTCCGAAATGAATCGTCTTGAACAGTTAGCGGCGGTGGCCGTGCCTCTGCGCCAGCGGTGGTGATGCTTTAATGATAATCATTTATAGCCAGAATTCCTCCACCACAAACAGCCTAGTTAACAAATGGCCAGTAGTTAATAAACAGCGTAAGCAATACTGTTCATTCTCAGCTACGCAGTGTTGCAATCGCTGTTGACATTCTCTCACGTTGCGTTGTGTTTCATGCTCACCGAGCGTGTTCACCACAGTAACTTAGCTCTTTATAGGATTGCTGTACATGCATGGTTACTTTGGCATGTCTATATAATGCTTTTACTGTAAGTGATTTGCAAAATGAAGCCATGCATAATTCATGATTTGCTTTTCATGACATTTTGAAAAAATTATAATAATAAATACAAATTCTTGGGGACTTTTCAGACTGTCGAAGTCAAACATTTTCTCCCATTTCTTTAATTGAATCTACATAATTTAATTTCATAGGAAGAAATGAGAGGAGGTTCAAGATTTTTGCACAATATTGTATTAAACTACATTATGAGACTGTATTCTCTCTCTCTCTCACACACACACACACACACACACACACACACACACACACACACACACACAGACAAATGTTGGATTTTGTTGTGCCTGGCTAACGAGCTCCTTTATCCACCATCTCAGAGTCAACATCAGTGTAACTGGCTCTCAGCACGAGGCAGAGGTAGGACTCTGATTGGTCTTATTTTCTGTAAATGAATGCATCACAATGAAGGAAGGAGAAACCTGGTTTACGGTTCATAACGGAGTTGCATAAGACAAGTCTTCTAGTCCTGTAAATCACAGTAATCCTAACATATCTCAGAGCAGCAGATGCAGGCTGACACTGATGCTAAGTACAGGCTTCAAACTGGAGCTATGGCCAATAAATCCAAATGGTAACGCCTCCTCCATGCTTCTAAACACAAGCCCACATGAACACAAACATAAAGCGACTTGATGTGGGTGAGAAATGCATTAGTAGGAGGAGAGCAAGATGCAATCTGTCAAAACACAGGATAATGTAAGCTTCTGTTTGATCATGAAGTCATTAAAAATAATAAAAAAGCCAATCATTATTAATAATGAAATGTATAATGCATTCGACTTTTATGATTTTCATGTTTTTAACTATCTTATCTAATCGGCCCTAATTCCAAGGTGCTTTCCTAGTTTGGAACCATATGGATTGAAAAGAAAGTGCAAAGAAATTTCAGCTTATTATTATTATTATTATTATTGTTTTTTATTTTAAAAAATGATATTGGATTTTCTATGTTCACTCCATAAATGTACTGTACATGAGTACGCCTAAAGCAATCAAAAGCTTGGCAGGAAAGAAAAAAAATCAAATCTAATATTCAAAGTTTTTCCACTATCATAAATCAACGAGAGTTCTCCATTGCTTCGCTGTTTCCATGGTAACAATTGTGATTTGCTTCTGCTTATGTTGTGCTTTGTGCCACTGGGTCCCTGGCATTGAGTTTACCTGTATTATATTAGCCCCTGATTAAACATATACACTCTGCCATGTCTTTATTACATGCGAAGTCTTACGGTACTCCCTGTCATTAAATGCGACCTCAGTTTCTCAGCGTTTCTGTGTTCGTACTTTCTCTTTGTTTTGACTCCTGCCTGTTTGTCCTATTACAGATTACTCCATTGTACTCTCACTCGCCTGTGTGTTCACACCTGACAACAAAAAGTTCATACAACGTTCAGATTCCTACAGTATGCATGCATTCAACTCTTACCTTACACAAGTGTAGTGCATGTTGTTTGCTTTGCACCTGATCAATATTTTGCACAGCACAAATCTTTAGATATACATCAGTACTTTCCTCGAATTACATCCAGAGTTGGGGGGTTCGTATCTGGTTTTGCCTCTGGTATTGTGTGCATGGAGATGGCATGTCCTTCGCTATGGTTGGCTGGATTCCTCCGGGTGCTTGAGTTTCCTTCTATCCGGCGTACACCAAGCATTCACAGAGAATAGAAAGTGGTTCTGATCAATATAAAGCATTTACTTTTTGAGGTTGGGATAAGCTTGCCATTTTTACAGATAAATCCGTCCATCTGTGTTACGATTGGTTATAACAATTTAGTGTCGTCTATGATTGGTTAGATGCTTTAATTCATATAAAATGAGCCAATCAGTGCTTCTTCCTCAGCCAAGCAGCGAGGCAGGTGGGTGAGTTTGTTCTCATGGAGTTTACTGCTCAGGAATGGAAGCAAAATTTTCATCACGTCATGTAATGGGCAAGCATGCGCAGAAAGATGTACAGTGGAACCTCGGATTGCGAGCAAAGATTTTTAATAATTTATTTATTCGGAAACCGAGCAAGTATTAGTTTACAAGCGCCGAGTATAATGCATCAAACATTCGACTCTCTTTTTGACACTGAGCGTCAATCTCTAACCTTACCCCCTGCCCCCCTCCCCCCACGGCTTCGCAAACACACAGAAGCTCTGCTCGTCTCTTATGAGTGTGCGCGCGCAATTTGACAGCAACACACACGCACAGACGCTTTCTCGCCTTTTCACCCCCTCCCCGGCTTCACAAACACACAGAAACTCTGCTCTGTTCTTTTCAAAGGTAAGGTGCTGGTTCATTTGTTTTGTGCGCACCAACGGAAACACTTATCTGTCAGGATTTATTTGTACTTTTTTTTAAAGGTAAAGTGCAGATTAATTTGTTTTATTTTCATTTTATAGATTGTATTAATTATTTTTATGTATTTATTTTTTGGGGCTGTGGAACGAATCATTTGAGTTTTCATTATTTCTTATGGGAAATGATGATTTGGTTTACGAGTGTTTTGAATTATGAGCCCACTTCCTGGAACGAAGTATGCTCGTAATCCAAGGTTCCACTGTATTTAGTTAACCAGAATGAAATGTCCAGATCACGTTTTTACATGGCTAATATTAGCATTTTTATTCCTGTTGGATTACTATTTTAGTGCATTATTATAAGTAGTAGTGGAATATCTGTGCCCATGTAAACACACCTAGTGCCATCAAAACGCAAAATTTTCCTCATACTGCTACTATTATTGTTACTACTACTATTACTACTAATAATAATAATCTTGATTCATACAGCACTTTCCTCATAAAGAAAAAAGAAACTACTGGAAGAACAACTTAGGAGCCATTACAGTCAAACTAAAACACTAACCCTGACCCCCCAACATTAACCTGTTTGAATTCCGAGACGTCCAGAGTCTCAGCAGACTCAGGCAGAGGAGAACTGATAAAGACCCTACACTACTGTACAAAGACACTACAATATTTATCAGATTTATTCCCTGTGAAAGCAGAGTCATGGACTTAGCGTATGTACGCGTGGCTGAGATGCTGTTTGGGTGTGGATGAAAGGCAAAAATAGATAAGAAATGATAAATTATTAAAAGCGCCTGTGTTAGTGTACTAAGCCAAAGAGAGCGTGAGATAAAGAGCTGTACAGTGGTATCGCAGACTTGGGGGGGAAAAACTAAAGACAAGAAAAAGAAAATAAAAATCAAATGTACCAGTCGGGTTGAAATCAGGTAGGAGGAGTGAGGAAGAAGGGAATAACGGATAACCAAATAGCTGAAAGAGGAATCCGAATGAAAATAAAAGTAAACAACACATACAGTAGAGCTGCGTAGGACTGGGCGACGGCCAGTAATACAGTGCATGCTCTTTGCCTCCATTCTTACCATCGTGCCTTCGGAATAAGTGAATGCGTGTTGCTGACGCTTATGACTGGAGGGCCAGGAGGTCCTTTGAGCAATGGCAGTCTCAAACTAATTATAGGCCAGCGTATCCAGTGGCCCATCAACAGTAATTACATAGCCAAGGCTAAGATGTAGGCCAAGAGAGGAAGCTACACATGTAATAATGTTTTAAATATCATCCTACAGCACAAAGAGGAAGCCCCTTCCCACACCGCTCCTTCCCAAGTCCACAGGAGTCATCTCAAGCTCTGGAACGATGGCCGTGCTCCAAATCAATTAGCATGAACATTTGGTAAACAACACATCTGTGTGACTGTAACGATTCTTATGGATGCAATTATTCTCTTTCATTTTATGCAGAAAACTTTACAAGTTACAACCAGAATGTGTCAGTGGTTTGTGAATTATTACTTTGTTATATTTGGAACATGCAATAACTGTCGAGGCATAAATGTTTTGTATGAGGAATAAGGCTGTCCTGACCAACCAAGGAAATCTTTTAAGGAGAAATATCAGCCATCCACCTTCAGTAACTTTATCCTGGAACGTTATAGTTGTCATGTCTCCGTTAATCAGATAATAGGAAACAATGACACACACACTAGGAAAGAAGCCATACAGTATGGAGGACAATCACCACATGAGGAGACATGTTGAAATTTTAATTCAGATGCCACCCTAATCTAATAGAATCCAAATATTTATAAGGCTTTATTCCATCATTTACTTTTCTTTCAGACCATCTGAGGACTAAAGAACTGTTCTTGGATCCCTGGAACTGGTTTGGATTTCTAACATGGTTTCTAATCCTTTCCGTCACACGAATATAAGGAAGATCCAATCAGATCTTCCCGAAGAATAGTTTCTCAAACAGCAGAGGGGAAAACACGCCTAAATATACTGTCATGTTCAAAAGTTTGTACCCCCTCTATTAATTCTATTTTGTGTAAGACATAATTCAAATCATTTGACCATAGTGAGTCTCAGTATTGGGCAAATGCAACCTCAGACAAACAACAACATATAACATTTTCCATTATTTATTTAACAGGAATTAAGCCCCCCCCCCCCAAAAAAAAAAAAAATCATGTGGGCAATACTAAGTACCCCCATTTTGCTCTCATGTCCCAGTGAGACATTCACCCCAAGGTCAGACCGTGCAATGCTCAGAGAAATACAAACAGACCCTACGTGCCTCACTGAGCATGTTAAATGTTAAATGTCCAAGACAGCACAACTCAAGGAAGACAGAACAAGTACAGTTTGTGTGGATGGGTTGCCAGGTCTAAAAAGAACATAGATCGCAAAACTGCATCTGAACAAAGTACAAAGCTTCTGGAACAATAGAGACCAAAGTGGAGTTGTTTGGCCTTAATCCCAATGTTTGGAGAAGAACTAATAGGATTTCAGCGCAATACCTCATGACAATACCTCATACGCATTGGACTTGTTTCGCTGCCACCGGACCTGGGCAACTTGTAGTCATTGAGTTGACCGTGAACTCCTCTGAATATTGACGTATTCTAAAAGGAAATTTACATCCAGCTGTCCGACATCTAAAGCTCGGTCGGAATTGGGTCATGCAACAGGACGATAATCCGAAGCAAACCAGTGAACCTACATCGGAATGGTTGAAAAATAAAATAATTAAGGTTTTGTAAAAGCCTCGTCCAGTCCTCAACCCAATTGAGATGCTGTGATGGGATCTTATAAGCGTTCATTTCTGTTAAATAGATAACAGCATGGTAAAAACTGTCATGTTGTTGTTCACCTGACGATATATTTGCCCAATACTGAGATCCGCTCAGATCAGATCAGATATTTTTTCCATTATGTTTTACACAAAAAAGTCATCGAATTAAAATAGGGGGTACTAAAATTTGAAAAAAACTTCACAGTCAAGAAATAAATAATTGCTAGGAGCAGCCATCTCTGTGTCCTGTACAATCCTAACGGTGAAACTGTGGATCTTACCTGTAATAAGTTGCAGCATTTTGTGATGAACTAATTGCACAGGTCCAAATTATGATTTCGATTTTTGTGCGATTAATTTTGCAGCTCTAATTAATAAGGGAAGTCATGAAAAGATGGTGACATCGTGCAGCCTTTGAAGTCTATTAAAAGATGCGTACAGGAGCACACACTCATGCTGAGTGAATCTTTATACATGAAAATGGTCCTTCAGACTTCTTAGATCTACACTCACCACCTCCAGTTCATATATTATCATGGAATATTTCAGATATGTTCATGCTGTTCTAAGAACAAAAATCTTTAAAGTACAAATTTACACCTATGTACAATCAACACAAAAATACGTAGATTAGTAATATTAGACACCCATCCACCTCTTATGAATACCACTTAAGACCTGGGGTCTGGAGCCTGTCCCAGAGAACTGAGGGCATCAAGCAGGGTACACCATGGATGGGAATCCAACCCATCACCAGCAATTTAGAAACACCAGTCTGTGCAAGTCTTTGGTCTGTGGAAATACAGTCTTTGGAATATTGGGAGGAAACCCACCAAGCACAGGAAGACTCCACACACACCAAGGAGAGGTGAGATTTGAACCTCCTACCCTGGAGGTGTGAGGGAACCATGCTAACCACTATGCCACCGTCCCAACGAACAGGTTTATGTTAGATTGAAATATTTTTGTCCTGTATGTTCACTGATATCATTTATAAGTAGTAATATGAGCTGAATTTAAATGCATAAAAGCTCCATCAGTTACACTTAATAGGCGAACTCCATTCCAGTCCTTAGACAGACTGAGTACAAAATCATGGACTTGTGTATTCTTCTTTCATTTTCATTTTCCTTAAAGTCGGTGATCAGTCTCTGTGAGAAACATAACTGAGACATGTTTAAAGTTCAATAGCTAGTTATAGTTTCATTTGCTAATCTACAACCGTAGTCGTCCTCCCTGCAACAGGCACAATGCTGATGTGTTTAACGTTATTTTTCCTATTGGGCCTTTCAGTTCTTTGGAAACTACTATATAATCCATCTGCCCAAGGAATGTACCATAATATAATGAACCAACACATAATCCTCTGACATGCACAGCAGTTGAAGTTCAAGCAATTGAAGCTCTGGGTTACTGATCGGAGCATCAGAGGTGTTATCATGCTGGATCAGGTTTGGTTCAATCCAGTGAGGGGAAACTCATATACAACTCATATAGCTGTAATGGTCAGCTGTCCACAAGTATTTTGTCTAATATCCTATTATTATGACTATGCAGTTCAATAGACTTAAATAACAATAGAAGACTTGAGTACTTTGCTTTTACTCAAACTACTTACAGAAGATCTGCTCATACTGGTGAGACATGTTACTCAGTACAGGCAAGACTCTCTAGAGCCTCATGTTTCAGAGTGTCAAGAGATGATTATAAAATAATTCTTCATACATCTTGATTTAACTCCTGTAACCTACACCATGGATGTACACCACTTGGTCTTGGTCTTCAAACCACTCATGGTGATCTATATTTATCAGGTTTTCAAAGTATCTTCACTATACACAATAATGCCCTTTTAATAATAAAAAATATATAAAAAAATTACAACTAATATATCTTATTTACATAAAGCTAAAGCACACTAAATAAACCTCAGATGATTGATGTTTGCTTCCATTACCTTGAGATGGAATTTAAGGAACTCCTCCTAGCCCTCTGTGATCGAATTGTGTTCGGCAAGGGTATAAAGTCATATCTAAAGCCCTGAATCTTCCCAGGCACATAGTGGGCTCCATTATTGTGGTATGGAAGATGTTTATAACCACCAGGACTCTTCTTACTGCGGGCTGTCCAGCCAAACTGACTCAACAAGTGAAAATGGCCTTGACCAGGGCTTCAGAGGTCTTCCAGGACCTTCTTAGATGCCATATCAGGTTTTATGGTAGATTGACTAGACAGAAGCCACTGCTGAGTAATAGGGATATTACAGGCACATAAATGACTCTGAAAGCATGAGGGAAAAGATTCTCTGGGCTTATGAGCCAGTAAATTGTACTCTTTGGGCTGAGCTCCAAATGCTACCTCAGGCAAAATCAAGGTACCACTTCTCAATTTCCTAACAAGTGACCTCAAACTAAAGCATACAGACATGACAATACTGGGGTAACACAGGGACACATCTCAGAATCTCTTCATATGTCCTTGAATGTCCAGAGCTCAGACCTACACAACACCTCCATTTGGCCAACATCCACATGAGCAAGGTTTGAGGAGAATTAGTCAAAACAGTTGAAGCTGTAACTGCTGCCAAAGGTACGGTACGGTTCAAAAATCATGAGCAACCCATCATTTCTTTATATTTTGCTTCAAATGAGTCAGACTTTCTTATATTTCATTTATGTGGTCCTGAGGAACAGTTCTCCAGTTTTAGAGTCTCATTTTCAGTCCAGTCCCAGTTTTTTCTTTGTTAAGACGCCCAGTGGCCTGTGAATTATCCCAGCATAAAAACATCTAACTTAAGGCATAAACCGGTGAGAAACAGGTGCAGATGCTGACAGATGTTCAGGCCGGTGATTAGTACACTGCTGATGCTGAAAGCTGAGGCGTTGGAACAGACGAAAGGGGAAATGAGGTTGCTGCAAACGTTGTTACATAAACATGTAGTAAGTGTAGTCCTATTTCATTTTGTATCTTGAGTTCTTGTACAGTATATTGTGGTCTGGTAATAAATAATTATTAAATTACTAAAAGAACATTAAACAGTACTGGTTGTGGTTTCTTTAGTCTGCAATAATTTCGAGGACACATTTTAAAACCTGTGACTATTTTTTGGAAATTGATAAACTGTATATATATCAGGGTATATACAGTAAGAACGTTCATTGTGGTAATATTTTTGGCGAGTTGTCAGCTAATAAACATGTGACAGAGAGACTCAAGCAGGGCAAGATTAGTTTTCAGTAACAGATGGGCTTGGTATCAGTTTAAAAAACATCTTAATCAGATGCTTAACATAAGTTTAATGTGTCTCATTTGTATGAACACTTAATTTGAGTCAAATCACAAAATCACAAAAACGTTAAACACAAAAATGCCTGAAGATTTACACAATCACACACAAAGAACCTGAAGATACTGTTACAAAAAAACATTACCATGTATATAATCGACATAATTTTCTCATTCATTCATCTATATATATATATCTATATATATAAAAGAGAAATTCTGTTGTTTGGCCGATGGGTGGTTGGCCAGTAGCCGGCCGGTGTTTGCACAAGCAGTCAAATATTATTACCATCTTTTATATCACACAGTGGGTGTGTCACAGGCATACTTCACCGACTGTGACAGTAGGCAGCATCATCTACGGTGAAAACGTGTACATCAGGCTGAGCTCATGCGACTGGCAGGAACATTCGAGCAACGCAAGGAGCGGCGGCATTCCTCAAGTATTTAACAGTTAGCAGCGTCATCATTAACTTATATGACACACTGTGGGTATGTCACAGGCGTTCCTCACTACATGTAACAGTATGCAGTGCATATGACTGGGAGAAGTGGCAGGGAGTTGACCGGGCAATTCGCGGGTAATGGTAGCATGGAGACACCAGATCATCATTAGGTGGGTGTACATGGGCTAAGTCGCTGATAACCTCTAGTTTTCTTTATTACTTGTCCTGTGTACGCGCAGGCCTGGAAACAATCCATCTCAGAGCACAAACACACACACACACACAACTACGGGTAATTTGAGAACACCAGTTAACCTAATCGGCATGTCTTTGTACTGGGGAGGAAACAGGAATACCCAGAGGAAACCCATCAGGCACGAGGAGAACGCGCAAACTCCATGCACACAGACCAGAGGAGGGAGTCAAACTCTTGTCCCTGAAGGTGCGAGCTCACAGTGCTAACCACTACACCACTGTGCCACAATAATCTACAGCATAGCATTTCATTTAATTAGATTTAATAGGAAGAAATGACAGGTGGCTCAGGATCTTGGCACAGTACTGTAAAACATTTGGAATAAGGCAGAAATAATTATCTTTATGAAAGATTTCAGTTGATCAGACATAACTTTTTCACTTTTCAATTTAAACCTTTCATACAATCATGTGTGTAAACATTGAATCTCCAAATACTTCCAAACATACATATCTACAATGACTATGTTACTTTCCTTACTTACCTAATCTCATGAAAAAACTAAACACAGCAAAGTCATGTCATGGTGCTATGCACGAATTGTGAGATTGGACACCAATAAATTTTTCATACAAATGTGACACATTAAACCTATGTTAAGCATCTGATTAAGATGTTTTGTAAATTGATGCCAAGCCCATCTGTTACTGAGGACTAATCATGCTCAGCGTGGCTCTCTCTCTGTCACATGCTATTAGCTGACTCTTTCGGTGTGGCACAATTTCAACTGGGCAAAAATATTACCACGATAAACCTTCCTATATACCATGATATATTTATCACTAGATAGATCGCTAGAAGTAGATTTCTATAAAATCGTCACAGGTGTTAAAGAGTATCCTCAACATCACGGGAGACCAAAGAGACCACATCTGGTACTATGCACATCTTTTAGTAACTGTATATTATTAGACCACAATATGGTGTACATGAACCAAGGATACAAGTTAAAATAAGACTACACATACAACTACACTTCAATGCAGTTTCATAACTCTTTGCAGGGGTGGATAAATCGTGAATTTTTATCTAGCCCACTGGACAAGGAAAAGCTCTGCTGTGCTGCCCAATGCCATGGCATCTTATTTAGCCAGAAACCTAACTAGGCTACAGCACAATGTAATAATACTGCAACTACTTGGCTTATTAAATTGAGGGGGAAAATAAGTGAGGTTCTGGGGACATAAAGGATGAAATACCTCCAGCAGCAGAGTGTTATTTATTGAACCCAGTGAACTGTGATGGCACAAGCAGCTCATTTCAAACTAAATGCAGTCCTAATAAAAAGGTTAACGATTAAAGAGCTGTTAATAACGATGGCCAGTGAAACAGAGCAGAGATAATAGTCATGTTTAATATCCTAAATATAGAAACATCCATAAATAAGGACACATTCGAGTTAACACACATCAGATTTCCTCTTCCAAACACATCCTGTCACATTTTTACAGGGATAACGTTCAACGCTGGATTGTGACCAAGGGTCAATTTGCTTTCTAGACTATTCGAAAAAAAAAAAAAAAAAAACATTATAGAGAATCATCCTGCAGGAAGATTCTAATATCTTTAAAGGAGCAGTTTGTCAATCTTAGTGTCCTCTGCTGCCTGCAGAGTGAATTACAATCCATCAATCAAAAAGCACTGATACGGTAAGTCTTCCACCTCGCTCAGTTGACCCCATCCTCTATGCCAAGGCTACATATTCCTCGTGAGATGCATTATAAGGGAAATGGGCGTGGGGGGGGGGGTCATTCGGATGAGCTGATGAGAAGAAGATGAACCGAAACATTACAAATGGCATATTTGATAGCCTTTTTTTTATAAAGCATCATTAGTATGACAAGTTCATCAGTTTAATGATCAAGCGTGCAATATTTTGAAAGAAAAATATATTTTAAAAATATTTAAATATTATTTAATAAATTTCTACATCTGCTCATTAAAGGCGTAGTTAATTTCTTGGTTGTTTACAGTTGACAGGGTCACAGGGCAGCAGATGTTACAGATGTTGATAAACAAGGAATATTACAAACATTAAACTTAGTTAAGCTGAGCTGTTTATTTTTTCAGGATGCTGAACCCATATGTACAGTATGCTACCCCATGTATGAAAGGAGTAGAGCTCCTAAGTGTGTGTGTGTGTGTGTGTGTGTGTGTGTGTGTGTGTGTGTGTGTTACTCACAGTAGGTTTTCCTGGTCAGCTCCTCCACCACCTCTGGCTTGAGTTTGCTGTTGGATTTGCCCATCTCTCTCACTCTCTCTCTCTCTCTGCGTGTCCACTCGCTCCCTAGGATCACTGTTCACACTTTCCGTTCACATTTGCTTTCAAGCATTCCGTTCTCTTCTCTTTTGTCATACACACACACGCACACACACACACACACGCACACTCAGAAGGACAGAATAAAAATAAACGCAGGGAGCCTGATGGACACAGAAAGAGAAGATGTCTCAAAATAATCCCGTGGCTCCTGTTCCTTTTAAGTTTATAGTAAGAAATGCGTCCCGGGAGTAGACCGTGTACCCGGGTTAATGTCCTCAGCTCCGTCTGGAGAAAACGCGTTCACTCGCCGTGCGTGGACACAAAGCGCGCACGCGCTCACTCACAGCCTTCCTGCCGAGTGCGCGCGTGTGTTGACTCCGTTGTCCCTGACAACTAACAGCCCCGCCCACTTGCACATGCAAGCTAGCTAACACGCTCTCACTCTCCCTCGCGCGCTCTCCGTTTGGAGGAAGTGCGGCGAATTGAATTCTGTAGAAATGAAATACGGTGGTAACTTAAATACATTATACTGTATTTATACTTTTATATGTATTTATTATTGTTTTATTTTAGATTATATATAAATAATATATGTTATATATAAAATAAATACGTAAAACATATATATTTTACTATTACTGTATTCCAATAATATATATTGTTATATTTGATATTTATTTAGTTTATTATTTATATAATTTATTTATAGATATTGAATTTTATTACTGTTATTTTTCATTATATTTCGTTAAAAACACTCAAAAACGAAAACGCGCGCCTATCCAAGGAATGCGATTTCCTGTGCACGCCGCTCTCTTTCTGTTCGCCATGGCAACACTGGCCCCGCCCCTTTAGTTTCTTTCTTACTTTTAAAAATAGAAAGCATCTTTATAGGCACAATAATACCAACGCACTGAAAATACCGTTTTAAAATGCAACATCTAGTTAATTATTTAAATAAAAAATTATATGTTCATATTTATTTCGATTTTGTAAATTAATTGGCAAAAGAAGCACACAAAAAAGTAAGTGTGTAGTAAATGTCGAATTGTCAAAGTCAAAGGGGAGAAATACCAAACAACAGTGGCAACAGACGTGGGGTAATGATTCAAAAGCGAGGCATTTGCATTTACAAGAAGAGGGATACAGGAATAGGTATATGTGAAAAGGAGGGAAAAACCAAAAAGAGAAAGCTGAATTAAGAATTGGACACAGCAACCTTAATAGCACTCTATTTATAGTAGGTCAGTAGCAACTAGACGTTTTAGAGGAATGCCATGAAAGTGAGACTCCAGAGCATGTTCTGCTCTCATGCAGGAAATGTATGAAGGAGAGGCTAGATATAGTGTCACAGCTCCAAGAACTAGAGAGCGTTCTAAGAGTTAAGAGTCTTTTAGAATGGAGAGTCACTGATTAGTGAAGGAAGTATTTGATGTTGTGTTTTGAAATAGACTGGACTGGAATTTTTAGCTTTAAATACAGAGAGAAAGAGAGAGAGAGAGAGAGAGATCTATGATGCAACTTACAGAACTCCAACTAAATGCTAAATGGTACTGAGAGGAAACATGTGGAAAGAGTGTATGGAAGTACCGGATAAAGCAGACAAAGTGTTCAAGACACATCACAACTCAAGACACGATCAGGGAAGGAAGCATTAGATTTTTTAAGGACATTTTGTTTGGTTTTGTCGCATTTTATTTATTGAAAGTGCATTATGAAAGCTGTATATTCCCTTGTTTGGACACTAATCTGTTAAAGTGCATTGTTGGATTTAGTGAGTTCAACAACACTTTTGCAGTACTGTGAACTGAGAGTGGTTCCAGACATGTGGCTAAATGCAGCCAGATCTCAGGAGCTTTCCAAATATATCCACACAGAATATTCCAGTTATAAAATAGTAGTGAGGATAGAGTGCCAAATGCATGCCTTCCAACAATCAACATTTATTTTCTTTATTTTTAAGTATGGCAAGTAAAGAGTCACGTTCTCTCACTCATTCATTCTCTATACCACTTAGAACTCGGCGCATGAGGCAGAACAAATATTCACACTCCATTGCATTGCACAATCCATTGCACATGCTTGCACTGTGAGACTCACTCACTCACTCATCGTCTATACCACTTTATCCTGTATACATGGTTGCAGGGGCCTAGAGCCTATCCCATGAGACATGCTCATTCACATACTATGGGCAATTTGGAAATTTGGGCTATGGGAGGAACACAGAGTACCCTGAGGAAACACCACCAAGCACAGGGAGAACCTGCAAACTCCATGCACACAGACCCTGAGGCAGGAATCAAACCCTCAACCCTGGACATGCAAGGCCACAGTACTAACCACTATGTCATCTGAGCTTTAGAAAAGGAAGAGAATAGGAAGAAATTCCATGAAAAACCTATACACATTAAAGATAATCAATTAAAATCTCTTGAAAAATGAAGGAATATAACTGAAAGACTAATATACATATAATATACATAAATATAATTTCAATAAAATAAAATAAAAAACAGAACAGCTAAAACACAAAGTTCACCATGCCTTCTGTTAGTAATCTTACTCAGAATTCTTTCTCAGTCTGGTTTCAACAGTCGAAATATCCATATATAGTTAAAAGAAAGTGTGTCCACGTGAGTTGAACTCTAGCTCTCTTTATCTGAAACAGAAAACGACCCCAGGCTTTCAGTGCATCAAGCATTCCATAGGAGTCTGGATGATGTCTGAGCTTCCCCCGCTAATGATGTCATGGCAAAACGCCTCAAGCTATGTCGGCCCATCTGACCCCACAGTGCAGCATAATGAATTTGTGTTCTGCTAAAGATGTCAAGGAAAGAAGGGAATGGGGGGGGGCATATCAAAAGATGCTAAAAGGAGGCAGAAACAAGTAAACAAGTGAGCAAGAGTGCTGAGTCAGTGCTATGCTGCCCTATAAACATCACCTGCAGTGTCACTGTCCACCCTCCCTTCAGAGAACACACCATATTGACTTGGCAGACATTGCATAGCCTAGATTCTAGATTAGAACAGCTCCTGCATGGGACATTTTTTAAGTAGGCTACGTCTCCTGACATGGCCTCTTTTCGTCCAAGACGGAAAAAAAAGAGTCTCTTTTTGTTCCCCTTAATCTATCCACTTTCTATTAGTTCCAGTTCCAAGACTGCCACATGAGACTTCACACAGGTGGCATTGTCAAGACATTTGCATGCAGTCAGAGTGGCGTTAGATTTTGCTAGCTGTAGGTAGTTAAAAAAACGTTAAAAGAAATTATATTATATGCTTTCACTTGTCAGCAGCATGGGAGCAGAGAGCATGCTGAGCTCATACGTGCCAGCACCATCTGGGCGTTAATAACGAAATATCGCCAAAACAAACAACACACCAGTGAAAAAGCAATGACAGCGCCATAATGGAGCTTACCTGCACAGCAGGCCTGCTCAGTGGAGACCATTTCAATTTGCTCAAAGGCTCCAGTTTGGTTTGACAAGATAAATGGCAAAATGTGAGTGTAAACTTTCTAGTAAATCCTAATGTTTATCCCAAAGTGCATGAATATAGACAAAATACACAAGCACAAATCATATATAAAATAAAATAATGTGCCCCAAATCTGCTTTTGTTTGACCCAATTAACCTGACCAAACCTATATGTATATATATATA
>QMIH01000053.1:136729-152117 GCA_003987875.1 Clarias batrachus
AGATCAGATTAGTGTGTCTGCAGTCCAAATGTCATATCAAAAACAAGGTCATGATCTGAATGTACAATCATTATGCATTGCATTGTCAGATTCTCATAACACATTCAGGACAAGTAATCATTTTCAATTGTAATCCAGATTGTCTCAAAGGGACTATACAACATCAGTGCCTTTTGGCAGAGAGCTTGCAAATCTCCAAAGATGTCCCCTTGCCCAACCCAGCAGTGCAGAGTAATCCATCTCTGTCTCTGCAATCCCCAAAATTATCCTCCCTCTAAAAAGAGGCCATCCTATATGTGAAGGGAACACCACACCCCCCCTCTCCGATCAAACTCAGATAAGGGTCGGAATGGAAAGAAACATAGACGAACATATGAAATGAAGGTTAAGATATCAAAGATAACAGGGATGGAGCCTTTACAGTGCCTCGATGCTTGTCCTTGTGGAGAGG
Organism: Clarias batrachus; assembly: GCA_003987875.1. Classification (NCBI taxonomy): domain Eukaryota; kingdom Metazoa; phylum Chordata; class Actinopteri; order Siluriformes; family Clariidae; genus Clarias; species Clarias batrachus. The sequence goes on from QMIH01000053.1 coordinate 137,181, forward strand.
GCAATGAAACATAATCATGTAATACATTTCCACAGCTGTTTTCCCTGAGACGATACAGAATGAAACATTAGTGCTGAACAGGGAAATGTCTGTTGAGCGATAGAGTCTCAGTCGCCAAGGTTAAAATAAAACTACGAGGGCTGCCCCGAACGTAATGCAAGCGTGTGTATGTACTGTTCAACATCGTCTCCAGAGAAAAAAAATCCCTTTTTCCCACATGATGCTGAGCTCCGAAAAAGGGGATTTTTAAAGAGGAGTCAAAGTTGGGTTCAACGATCGCGCAAACGCATATTGCCTGGCTTCCCTTAAATTCACCTTTCCACTCAAACATGGGCTTTTCTCTATATCTGTATATGTATGAGCAAGCATATTAAAAATCATGATCTAGATAAAACAGAAATTCTGTTTGTTTGTTTGTTTGTTTGTTTGTTTGTTTGTTTGTTTGTTTGGGTGGCACTGTCGCCTTGCACCTCCAGGGTTCGGATTTGATTCCCGGCCAGGTTCGATTCCCGTCTCTGTGTGCATGGAGTTTGCATGTTCTCCCCGTGCTTGGTGGGTTTCCTCAGGGTACTCCAGTTTCCTCCCACAGTCCAAAGACATGGAGTTCCCAAATTGCCTGTAGTATGTGAATGAGTGTGTGAGTRWGTGTATATGTGTGTGTGCCCTGTGATGGATTGGCACTCGGTCCAGGGTGTACTGGGATAGGCTCCAGGCCCCCCGTGACCCTGAATACAGGATAAAGCGGTAAGTGAGTGAGTGTTTGGGCGGCGGGCGGTGTTTGAGATGTTTGGCCTGTGGTCAGTGGCAGGCCGCTATTTGTGCAGGTAGTCACATGTGATTATCAGCTTTCTGTCACAGGCGTTCTTCCCTGAAATAACAGTATTGAGGCCAAGCTCAGGGCTACTGAAACCCCGGATCAGACTACAGAGTGTCTACAGCAACGACAGGCAGAAGTAAGGGCTGCCGAAACATTGGAGCAGCTTGAGGAGCAGCAGCGAGTTGACCGCTCGCTCCATGCACAGATAAGACACAGGCATCAGGATCTGCGGAGCCACGGGTAACCTCTAGTCACCTTTATGTATCCATGACATTGTAGTATCAGAAATTTCAGTTCTTGATAATTATTCATTAGAGGAATTAATTAAAGAATGTGTGTACATTTCCATTAATTCTTTATAGAGTAAATAAATTATTACACACTACGTCACAGAATAAGAAAAGAAAAACTGTCAGGGGATATAAAATATCTTCAGAGACATGAGAGAACCCGAAAGTTACAAATGAGCTTACGCCAGCTGGAAACACAAAGATTTGCATCTTGAAGGCTATAGCGTTAAAGCAGGTCATTTTTCACACTGCGAGACAGCTAATGTGGCTTATATCTAATCTTTACACCCAAAAGACAGAGGAGGCTTGCGTTGAGTGCCAGCACAATCACCCGCCCCCCTACGATAATGGTAAACGAGCATGGAGATAAACGCTACGTGTCAAGACAATAGACATCAAAAGAGACAAATTAAGCTAAGCCTAGACCCCTAAATAGCAAGGCATACAGCTTGTACCTAAAATAGCAATGTACTGCTAACATTCATAATTACCCCAAACAATAGTTTAAAGTAGATTCAGTAAATGGTCAAATATTAGATACAGTATTAAATGCAGAACATTGCATAAATGTTTAACATCATCAGAAAAACTGAGCATAGATATAAAAGATTGACATTTTCCATACCACGTATCCTGTGTAGGGCCGCAGGGGGCTGGAGTCTATTCTAGGGAACTGTTGATGACACCGCCATGGGAACCTCCTGCTCTGGTGCTGCAGTTTCTCCCATACCAAGGACTCCCCTAGCCCATGTGTGAGACAAAGAATGGAGGCGAAGAAGTTCATTCTAAAGTGTTTGGGTCAACTGATTGACTGTATACAGTGGAATGACTGTATATATCCTCCTTTTTAAACCATTCACATGTTTTTTACAGAGAGAACTGAAAACATATTATTCGGTCTTTTTTTACACAACAAAATTTACCGCATCTAAGTAAAAGAAAAAAACAACAACAATAGTAGCTGATTGTGGCTCCAGAACTAGAAATAGTCAATTAGTGGTTCTGGCGGAATATGAGGAATCATTTTCACACATGAATTGGCCTCCACATTGTGCACGGTAACAGGTGGTTGGATGAAATATCAGTGTGTGCGATGCTATTTTTTTTTTTTTTTTTGGTGAGGCACAGTATTTATATCCAATGAATGCTTTTTATGGGAGAAATTTGATGATAATAAAAGGTTGTGGTTGACGGTTTTGGCATGGGCTGAAATGAGCCTTGTAAACACACATAATGTCTAGCATGCACCTGGAGCTTTTGCTGTGACTATAATCAATAGTCAACAAGTCAACATAGTCACTCAATCTCTATACCGCTTATCATGCACATGGAGTCTATCCCAGGGGACTTGTGGCAATAGGTACACCCTAGACATGGTGCCAGTCCATCACAGGGCACAAGCATGCACGCACTAATACACACTACGGGCAATTTTGAAATCCCAGTTTGTCTAATCTATTTGTCTTGGGACTGTGGGAGGAAACTGACCAAGCACGAGAAGAACAGGCAGACTCCACAAACACAGACCCAAAAGTGGGTCTCGAACACCCCACCACATTCTGCAGTAAACTCTTCTAACGGCCTCCCAAGGAGTTCTTTCCCCTTTATGTACAGTAGCTTATTTTAATGAGGTTCTGGGTTGCTGATTGGAGGGTCAGGGGTTAGAGCCTTGCCACTGGAAGGTTACCACTTTTTAGCCATTGGTGAACTTTGGGACTGCACCCAAAGCCATTCATTGGATGAGAAAGGAGGAGAGATGAGCATTGGGCTAGCAACCTGGCCTCATAAAAACCACCACTGCTATAGAAATGACGGACCTCAAGAGAGGATTTGGGTTGGTGGAATTAAAAATAAATGTCATTCTCAGTCAGCGGAAAGAAGACAGAAGCACTGGCGCTATCAGAATTAATCAGTGTGACTACAGAGTAGTCCAAAGCTAAGGCAGTCAGTCAGGCAGCATCAACAAGGAAGCTGGAATAGCAAAAGAAGAAATGATCAACAGAGTGGTAAAATGGTCTGATAGGTGGAAAATTCCTCAGACCAGACCCGGCTACCTCATTAGATCCACCTTTGACATCCTCCCAAGTCCAAGCAATCTGTGTTGATGGTAATGGTCTGAAACAAACTGCCAACCTGTGATGTCTCACATTAAATCCTGCAGCTGACAACTGGCTGGAAGATTGCATTGGCACAAGGTCAGTATAGGTAATAGCACGAACAAATCTCTACAGATTACAGTAACTGTTGTCCTGGAGAAGAATAAGAGCTGGCTGGAGTGTAAGAGTAGACCAACAATGGCTCCCCTGTGAAATCACCTCAACCTGTATCTGGCCAGAGATCAGACATCTGGGGTCATCAATATCAAAAGCAGTAATAATGGCCAGGCCCAATGTGCCTAGACATGAGACACCAGATGCAGCCTTTGAAAGGGATAGGAAACGACTGTTAAGTCAGTGCACAGAAGCAAGGAAGAGGGCAATTATATCCTCCAGATCGATAGCATGTGAAGGTTTTGTAGGAATTGCTCCCTAAGGATATCTCCATGAACTAGAATGTCAGGGCAGGCATTGGGGAAAGCACTGAACAAGCTCACGGAATAGGCAGATAACCGCGGCTCCTTGTCGTGGATTGGAGCGTATGATAAGGCGTGCTGCCGGGGGTGGCAGGGGGACATCCAGGAGCTATTCTGAGATTAAAGGGGCAAAACACCAATGGAGGGTGACGCCCGACTGAATACACTGCAGATACTGTAGCTCAGTGGAACTGGCAGAGGTGCAGCAGGGAGCATTGCCCAGCAGGCCACTCACCTGTGCATCCATCTGAATATGAATATGTCACGGAGAAGAGCCACCATAAACCCACTGCCGCTTACTGGAAAACCTGGACAGTTTCTTAAAATGCACACAACCATACTAAACAGTATTCCACTTCAGTGGTGACGTCACTACATCTTAATGAGCCTTAGGCAGTTCAGCATGCAGTCTGGAATTTGAGCTAAATGTACACTGCTGTAAAAAATATATATACATGTAGGTAAAAGTAAGTAAAAAAGTAAATACAAAATGCAGTTTTTAAAATGATGATTTCATTTATTAATGGAAAAAAGCTCTCCAAACCTACCTGGCCCTATGTGAAAAAGTAATTGCCCCTAAGCATAATAACTGGTTGTGCCACGCTTGGCGTCACCAACTGCAATCAAGTGTTTGTGATAACTGGCAATGAGTTTTTCACATCAATGTGGAGGCTTTTGACTTTTGGCTCTCTCTTCTTTGGAGAATTGTTTGAATTCAACAGCCTGAATGGGTCTGTTTAATGTCTTTTTAATTTGATTTAAGTCCAGACTTTCACTAAGCCACGTTAGACAACCTTAATTTAGTGTTTTTTTTTTTCTTTTTAAACCATTCAGAAGTGGACTTGCCAGACATTCTCCTTCAGGATTTTCTGCTAGAGTGCAGACTTCATGGTTCCATCCATTATGGCAAGTTGTCCAGGTTATGAAGCTACAACGCAGCCCAGACCATCACATACCCCCTCATGTTTGATGTTGGTATGCTGTTCTTTTTTTAAAATTTTATTTATTTTATAAAATGCTGTGTCATTTTTATGACAGACATAACGGGACTTACACCTTCCAAAAAGTTCCAACTTTTGCCTCATCAGTCCACAAAATATTTCCCCAAAAGTGATAATATAAATATTTTTTGTCAAATATGAGAAGGGTCTTGGTGATCTTTTTGGTCGGCAGTGGCTTCCACCCTGGAACTTTCCCATGGATATTTTTGCCCAGTCTCTTTCTTATCTTATTATTTCTCTTTCTTAACTGAGGAAAATAAGACCTGCAGTTCTGTCCTGTAGATGTTGTTCTGGTTTCTTTTATGAGTTCCTGAATCAGTCACCGTTGTGCTCTTGAAGTATTTTTGGTAGGCTGGCCATTCCTGAGAAGGTTCACCACTGCTCCATATGTGGACAATGTCTCCCTCCGTAAGGCTTAACGCTTTCCAGACTGTTACAGTATATGTCAATTACTTTATTTCTCATCTGTTTTTTTTTTTTTTTTTGAGTTTCTTTAGATTGTGTTGCTTTTTCTTTCTTTCTTTCTTTTTTTTTTTTGGATCTTTTAATATGCTTCACTTTGTCAGACAGGTTCTATTTAAGCAGCAATTTCATCATTCAACAGGTCTGGCAGTAATCGTGTCTGGGTGTGGCAAGTAAAATTTAACTCAGCTTTCCAAAAATCACAGTCATCCATGATTTAGGAGGAAGGACAATTACTTTCACATAGGGACAGATAGGTTTGGACAGCATTTTCCCCCAAATCAATAAAGTCATCTTTTTTTTACTTTTTGTAATATTAAAATTTGTGATGATCTGAATCATTTACATATGCAAAAAGACTTTTTCACAGTACTGTATGAAGAAGATGTACATCATATGTCCAACTCAGCACAACGCATTTCAAAATGTAATATAACGTTGATTCTTTCATATTTGATTCATAATATTATTACATAAGAATTTGTAAAGTGTGGCTGTTTGTGTATTAAATTGGTATTATGGACTTACATCTAAAGCATTATCAATATGATCTAGAGTAACTGACATAAGTGTGAGCACATACATTGAAAGCTACTTGTGTCTCCCACAAGAAGAGAGATAAATCTTGGCACACGGGGAGCTGGACTGGTCCTTGTTACACACTTTTCAGTATCTCTGGCTCTTCAGTCTGTTCTCAGTTCCCTGTTGACATTTTGGCAACATTACAATCTCTTAAAGGGCATCTAAACCACAGCAATGACACAGCGCACTCGAGAGACGACAAGGATGATTAATAAGTGATTCTACGTCAGTGTTTACTTAGATTTAAGGATGTGTTATCCTCAGTATATCCATACCACACATATGGTGACTGCTTTGGGCCCTAGTGTGGTGATAGTGGTGGTCAAATGTATTGAGACAAAATGAAATTTTATGTTTTAATGACATTTTTTCAATAAAAATATTATATTATTAATTATTAATAATAATAATTATCACTGAAATTATTGAAATTGAGTATTTATTCATTGGTGGTTCCTATAACAGTTGGACATGCAGAGTTGACTAACTGGGATCCCCCCCCCACACACTCCCGAATTGGCACCTTGGGAGAAATCAATCAGTTGGCACCGTGTACATGGCACATGGTGTTTAATCTATTTTGCTCAAGTTACTTTGACAGTGCTCAAATTTACGGTTGCCAAGGTGAAATTCATGCTGAAGGAATTCTAACCATTTTAACCAGGGTGTAAAATAATCATTAAAATTTTTTTTTTTTTTTGTTGGAAAGCACTCATTCTTTCTATGGTTGTTTTTGTGTCGGGACATACTTGTCCACAAAAGTGACCTATTCTCAAGATTTTGCCCAGAGCCGCACAGACTCGCAGGCCATCAGCTCAGCCCTGCACTGTATACTGTACAGCTGAATGTGTGCGTGCGACCTGCCCATTTCTGTATTCAGGAGATGAAAGATGATTGGATAACGTCACTGTGAGTGACAGGGGAGAAAATGTGGGCAACCCATTCCGCCCAGAGATGATTATTTTGACTTATAAGGTGAAGTCTTTTGTGTTGTATCACTCAGAAGCGCTGATATCCTGAGATCATTCCACTGTTTTTAAATAATTATGATTTACTGACTGGGAGCAGCCAGACATGTTTTAAACTATAACATTCTCCAGGATTTTTTCTTCTTCTATTTTTCAGGGTTGGGTAAATCAAACCAGGACTTTTGATTGTGCAGAATAACAACAAAAAAGGATATTAAAACTACCTTTATTTATCTATATAACCCCTTCCTACACTAATGCACTTATCCCAGTGTTCCCTTAGTGTTTGGATACAATCAAAGTAGAAAGTTTTCTTAAGGCGCTAGAGCCATGATCGGGCAGCCTGATTCACAACTGAAAGGGCTGGAAACCCAGGAACTCCTTTAATAGTCCAAACATGTGGAAATGGCTTGATGCAAAGTCAGGACTGTACGGAGGACGTGGCAATAACTCTAAGCCGAGTTCCTGTGATGCGCAAGGGGATGTTTGTGAACGATTGCGATTACAGCTCCTATAGACAGACGCCGCATCTCTTTTGCAAGTTGGCAACAAGTTATTTACGTATTTTCAAGGATAAGGGGTCGAAGGAAATAAGGAAGGACTGCAGAAGGCTCTGACCCTGCTCGGCTGTGCTTTAAAGATTCGCACCATTTAAATGTTTTACTGCAGCGAAGAGTCTAATCACTGTGGTTAAAGTTCTTTACAACATCATTCACGAGAAAGCTCATCACAGTTTGACTTGAACACCCCTTGTAAATTTCCGGAGACATTAGGTCGAACATCATTACACTGATTGAACGCCGTATAAAACATATAAGCTGTAAGAAAAGAGTTTTAACAGAAACAACCGTTTTGCTGGAGGGTTCCTAACAAACTATGAAATATCATCAAAAGACTTAATATATAACTCAAAATAATTCTTTTGTGAAATTTGTCAGAATTAAACACCTCTGTTTTACAATATGGAATGTTATACACACGCTGCAAAATGGTCATATATTACTTTAATCCTTCATATATACTGATGAACCAAAAATTACAGCAAATATCCAAAATGCAAATGAAGTCCACATCAAAATGATCAAATACTGATTGAAACCATTACCCTGAAGACAGTAAATAGTAGATCATTCAAAACAGAAGCACATGGCAAAAATTGTGGTAAGCCTAAGCAACAAGAAAAGCTTTTTTTTTTTTTGCAAGCTGTGTAATTATTGTTCTATTTGGAATGTAGCAGCTAAAAGCAAATGGTAATAAACTGAAAGAGACACCAAAATCTGTCTCGTAAAACCAGATCCCATTTGTGTTTTGACCCACATAGTGTTTGTGAAGAAGGCAAATGAGATATGCGCAGTTCGCAGTGACGTTCACTGACGAGTGTAACAACATTTTACGTGTGAGAAGAGCATCCATGTGTGTCATCTGGAATCTTTTCTACGCGACATGAAAATGAATTTAATGGTGGCTGTTTTAGAAAATCTGCAGAGATGACTGACTGATTAGACTTTTCTCCTTGATATCTGCTTGCCATCACATCAGATTGCAAAAAAAAAAAAAAAAAAAATCAAAAAAAACCAAAAAAAACAGAAAATCACTTATATTTTGCATTTTTGACCAAAAAAAAAAAAAAAAGGTAGACACTATAAAAATCAAACAACTGGATAGCTTAATACTGAGAACATACCATTACTTTATCTAGCCCACAAGTTTCTGAAAAATAAGGAAAAAATATTTTAAAATAAACCCCTTTCACAACTGATACTGATGATAATTAAAGATTTGTCGTTTTAAATATTATTAAGAATTATTGATACACTTGTAAGATACAGCCCAGTGCATTCACTTGCAACATCCACACAAGAAACGCTTCGATTCCCCTATTATTAAATCGCCCAAATAAAAATAATAACTGCCACTGAAAACATGACAAAGTCAAGGTTTATCCCATAAGGTAGGAAATCTTGAATCTGTACAATTGTCTCAGATCTGTACATTTATACAGGAAATACAGTCGTGCTTTATGCGCCACTTTCAGAGAACAGTAATTCAACTCAAATTTATAAGACCTGTAAGTAAACTCGAGGCTCTAGAGAATACAGAGGAATCTGCATAGTGACACTGCAGTGACTCGGAGTGTGTTGGGTAAAGTGCCAGGAAAAAAAAATCAATAAATAAAAAAAAGAGACCAATTATAAATTAAATTAATAAAAATAATAAATAAATAAGACAACCCGCATGAACTAAAGACGAAAGCACAGTACCAAGCGTTTCCATTAGAACTACAGAGAAAGGGAAGTTAGTGAGTCTTTATACAGTCCGTCGAACATTTACAGAGATATTACACCACGTCCCAGCATGAGCGCGTCCAGGGGGAATTTTTCAACCGTGTCCTCCGCAAGTTTAGGTTAAAATGCCTGCCATGTCGTAACTAGCCATGGAGTCCAGACACCTCCTGGAAAGACTGTATGTCCCATCATGCCATGCTCTCCCGCTCCTCTGATGGACCATTGGACACCTTCTTCACTTTTTTCACGCCCTCTCCCATAGCCGTGGATGTGGTTACCCTGTGGAGAGGTGGATGGTGTTATATTAAATCAAGTGAGTCAAGCACAGCTCTATATGTATAGTTTTTATTTCGGCAAAGCTGCCATGCAAACACAATGTCACCTTATGAATAAGTAACAATTAATTCATGTCCTTATCCCACACAGTTACTAAAACACTCAACAGTTTATTTTGATATTTATGTTACCTTTTAGTAAATGCTTCATAAGTGAGGATTTTGAGGACATACTAATTCTAAAAACCTTTCAGTAATTTTTTTTCTGTGGGAACTAATGATGCCAGCCCTGCTAGAAATTACAATCCACTCTCCAGATCTGTCAAAACACTGAACTTTTCTCTATCTTTCTGTCTCTACATTCCTACAGTCTCATCAGTGTACTGTGCATGTCAATTGGATTCACACCTTCATTGGCATCACAAGTCCTGGTTTGACTTGAACACCCCTCCTATATGATGCATTGCTGTATAGCTTCCTGTGCAAGATGTTACTCTAATGGAACATTTATATAAACCTGTGATTTGCCTTTGTAGCTACTTTGGCGCTACTGTCAGAGCTGTGCTAGTCTGGAAACCTAATAAACACCTTCTGACCGATCTGAATTGAGAACTTGACCGTGCTGCTCCAGTTATAATACAGTAGGTGTGTTTTGAGTCTTGTAGTTTGACGCTTAAATCATTTCACTGGCCCCAACACACCCGAGCTCAGGCTGCGCACTTTTACTGACTGCTGACTTTTACTGACTTCAGGAAACAAAGATTGGACTTGCAGCAGTGGGAGGGGAAAAAGTCATGTGGTCTGATTGACCCTATTCCAGAGCGATGTGTGCATCAGTGTAAGAAGGAAAGTGCCGTTATGTACAGTATAGTGCATCTGGATTCAATCTGGGGTGGCAGTTGTTCAGGTCCAGCCTCAGCAACCTTATGTGGCAATAAAATTAAGTCAGCTGATGGCCTTAATGTACTGAATTTCAGCACATGTACTGTACAAAGTTATGACATGTGTTTTCTTCTTCCCTTATGGCACTGGCATATTAAATGAAAGAATCAGAGGCCCGACCTTAACTTTGGAACATTTACATAAACCTGCAAATTGATGTATGTATTTATGGAATAAATCATAACATAATATTCATCAATAACATAATATTAAAGACAAAATATTAATAAACAAAATGTTAGTGCGAGACTTTTTATAACCCTATTATTAGGTTAGGGTATAAAACTGTATATAAAACTGTATATAAAACTGTGGCAGAGAGTTAAAAGAGGCAGCACAGTCATGACTTGAGGAAAGGCAGAACATTATAAAGATATCACATAAAACAAGGAAAGAAAGAAGAGGTAAAACATTCACTTTAGAGCAACAATCTTTTTGAATTGATGCCAAGTATGATTTTTGCTCAGTAATTATGCCATAATAATGTTTAGAAAAGCCTGAGCATAGAGGAGCCCGAGGTACTGTCCCAAAAGTCAAATAAACGTCTCTTTGTTTTGTTTAATCACATTTCACTGGCTACCATCTGTGATGGTGAGAAACAGGATTTGTTCTGTGTCTGCTCGAGAGCCAGCTCGCTACACTCTGAGCACAGGGAAATGGAGGTGAGACACTGTGAAGTACAGGAGGTTTACTGCAGGACGAGAAGAAGATGAAACGTAATTCCCATGGGTCATAATTATAAGCGTCTTATTCCAGTCAAAGCACCATTCATATATTTTATGGATATGCTATTAATAAGGCGAGGCAGGTTGACAGAAGTAACTTAACATGGTAATTTTACAACTCGCTTGGCAATTTTATTTCGGATATGTCCCTCCGAAAATGAATTCTACGGTATTCTACAGGCACCAATGCCTTTTATATACATTCCACGCATCAAAACCTCACATCTAGTCTGTACAACGTACACAGCTGGGGTGGCGTGCAGCCAGCCGGGGCCGTAATGAACAGGAGTAATGTGATGTATTCATCTAAGGGCCAGCTGATCCTCCGCCACCTTCGGCACCTGCAACTCCTTTCTCCTGGGATCCGGAGAAGCCCAAAAAAAAAAAAAAAAATGCCAGGCCACATGGCGCCTACTTGAGTAGCTGGGGTATGTCAGCTTCCTGGCAACAGCAAGGGAACATTCTGAAGTGAAAATATAAAACTGATGACCTGAAGATGCAAAACCACACGAACAGATCCCGTCCTCCCAGTAAAGCAAGAATTCAGAACCAGTACTCAGAAACCATAACGGTTTGCTCACGGACATAGAATCCATTTTCGGCCCATGCTTCCCTTTCATCCATCTTCTTTCTTTTTTCTTATAACTCATTTTGTACACCTGCTGTCTAGTCCACTTTCCATCCACAAAGGACATATAAAAAAAATAAAAATGAGCATGAGCTCGCCCACTGCACCTTTCAGATTGAGGTGAAGGACTTGGAGAAGGACTCACCCTGAGGCGAGGGCGAGAGAAAGACTGGAAAAATGTGAGGAGGAAAATGGTGCAGGTGAAGAACAAGGACACATGTTGCTAAGCTATTTCTGGCCAGGACTGCGAGCCAGGGACATAATGAAAGAGAAAGAGGAATGAAAAAGCAGGGCACTGAGCAGGGCTTCTGTCTGTATGGTGTCTGCATGCTATTTATTTACAGTATACAGCATGAGTCATTTTTCTGTGTTTGGGTGAACCTCTTACACATCATCCATCTCCATGTCCTCCTCGTCCTCCACAGACAGCAGCAGGTAGGGATTAGAAGACGCTGGGCGGAACTTGTGACCCGTCAGGACGAAGAAGATCAGAGTGGCAAGTTCATCTAGCAGCTGTAAAAAGCAAGATAAAGCCATGTTACCTTCATCTTTCCATCCATATATTAATCCATCACCCATCCATCCATCCATCCATCCATCCATCAATTCAGCCAACATCCATTTATTAATCCACTAATCAATCATTGGTCATTAATCTACTGTATATCCATCATCCATTCATTAATCCATCCATCCACTTATTAATCCATCATTCATTAATCAATCACTGATCATTCATTAATCTTCCATCCATCCATCAAACAACAATCCCTCCATCATCCATTTATACATTAATCATCAATTAATCTATCATCCACTTATAATTCATCCATAATCCATTTAAAGGTCAGCACTGTTAACAGTATTAAAAGGTCCTGTGTGACTACAGACTTCATTTATATTATTCTGCAATCCAAACAGTTCTACATTCGGATGGCGCAGAGAAACATGGCCCTGTTCTACTGAAATAGGACCCGGTCTTAATTTTGAAGCAAGACCATGCTCTTGGACTCGTCTCAATACTCTAATTGATGGCTCCTTGATTCTATGTCCTTAAGCCCATGACCCGGAAATCGATCAAAGTTCTGCGTCATTAAGGATGTATCAATTATTTAAAGGAGCTCATTGAAATTAACAATGAGGAGAAAGAAGGTTTCCAAAGTGAGGGGACACAGTGGGACGTGCAGCAGTTGTATTAACTATCCAGGACCAAAATACTGTTTGTACAGAATGCACAAAATGATCTGAGCAATAAGTAAATAAAACATACAACAATGTGCTCAGATGAAAACCACTCACTGAAGTAGGAGTAAATGATATGGAAACCGTAATGACACTTCACGTGTTACACAACATAATTAGGCTTGTGCTGTAACAAACGGCAGAAGTAGGTGTCATGAAGGTTGATCTGGTGTATTGGCTGTAATTCAAGGATCAGGCCTTCCACTTGTTGAGCGTTTACAGGAACTACTGCAGTGGGTTTCTGAGCCACCTCGGTCAAGTATGCCATTCATTGCCTTCTTTAAAACCTTTGCACAATTCAAATATTTTACAGTTTTAAAATTTCATCACAAGTCTGGGTCTGGCAACACCCATCGTATGTAACTAATTTAATGTGCAATCGTACTGTGATTAATTATGCCATGGGATGAGGGATAGAGTTCCGCAATCAATAATAAATGACACTGATGTTTCTGACATCTCATTCAGCTAATACGTTTAGTATTAATTGCAAAGTGATTGCAAAGTGAAGAGCTAAGAAGCGATGCAGGAATATCAAACAAACAAACAAAAAATTCTTTACACCCTTAATGGCAAAGCCCAATTTTTCCATTTTAAGATGCTACTGCTATAAATGTCATGATTTTCTCTGAATAAGTGCTTTCTGGCTGTCTCTTTTCTGCGATTTTATTTTGGCCCATTCGTGCGTGAGAGAACTATATTTGGTAGAGGTTGTGTTTCCAAGAGAGCTCCCAATGAGAATTACTCATCTGCTTAGGTTTGTAAACAGAGGAATCAGATGTGTGGAAATTTTGTTGCAGGGGGAAAAATATATATATTTCTGCACATTGTAGTGCCATGCTTGGCTGATCAGTTTCAGTTTTTAACTCGCTGGAATAGAGAAATCAATCGCCGTCACAGGAAAAAATATTCTCAATTTTCCATTACAACACACGGAAAACACACCAAGACAACATGTAGCGTTCATATTTGTGAACATTATGGGCATTATGAAGTTTATCGGTTATAAATACTTGTATTACATCATATCTGTAAACTTTTAACATGTGATTCAATGCGGTCAGGGGATATACAAGCACATATACTGTATTCCAGAAAACAGGTGGGAGAAACCCTACAAAAGGACCATCAGGTTAACACATTTTCAGGAACCCAGCATGAAATATAGTTTAATTTGTGATTCATACATAGAGATTTAGGACAAAACAAGTTTTGATATGGGATTAAAAAAAATAAGACGGGTGTAAATGGTGAAGCTTTGTCGAAAAAGCAAAAAACATTCATGTAGAGGAAAAACATCTCTCTGGAAAACTCTTATTATTGCCATCTTAAATCCAGGCTTAATAAGGGAAACAGATGAGTTCCCTTTAGCATGCCTGCATTCACATACATCTCTGAGCACAACCCAGTAATTAAGACATGTTCATTTAGCTCATCCTTTCATCACCCTCTCACTCGACCAGCTCTGACACCATCACCAAGAATTATAATGCTAAGAGGAAAAATCAGGACAAGTCTTGATAACCGAGTAGGTTGGCATAAAAGGAATGTGAAATCTCCTTCACCTCACCTGATAAAGCCATTTCCACTGGAAGGGGACGATGACCTTGATGAGGATGGCGATAATGCGGGTGAAATAAATATAGCACACGATCTGTGAAGAAGAAACGCATATTAATAGTGCAGACATACAGAGTAACTCACATTTCCTTCGAACACGATGCTGTCATTTATCTTGGTTAGGTAATGATTAGAAGGTTATTAGTGACTTCTGGAGCGTGAATAATTATGTGGGGATCTGGAATTTGAAATCAATGAGAGACAGCAGTAACATCAAGAGTCGCATATTGAAAAATGTACCATGCTGTTAAAAAGGGATTGATTATACCCCACTGCCGAATCAGTCAAAGACTCGGTATGCAACAGTAAGTGATAGCTTAGGTACATAGCAGTAAGTGCATAAGGAAACACAAGACAACACTCCTAACAATAATCTTGCAAACACAATATTGGTCCGCTACTTTCTGGTTATTACAATGCCAGTGACAAATGGGCTAGCTTATAGACAAGTAACAAAATTTAACTACTTCGTAAGTAGTTTTTGCCTGTTATTTACTTGAGTATTATCTCTATGTAAAACTTTTATAT
>QMIH01000053.1:152146-206856 GCA_003987875.1 Clarias batrachus
TATATATATATAAAAAACTACTTTCTCAAGCATCTCGAACAGGTGCACCTGCTGTTAACACGCCGATAGCTATGTTGTTAGCCTATCCTAGAAAAGTCCCCCCCCAAAACCTTTCTAGGATAGGGGGACGTTATTTTAAGTTAAAGTATGTTAAGGAACTCATTTTACTT
The DNA here is from genome assembly GCA_003987875.1 of Clarias batrachus. NCBI lineage: Eukaryota > Metazoa > Chordata > Actinopteri > Siluriformes > Clariidae > Clarias > Clarias batrachus. The sequence goes on from QMIH01000053.1 coordinate 152,317, forward strand.
TTACATTGCAGAAAATGAAAACTCCTTTGTGCTTCCTCATGCATGTTGTTTTAGTCAAGACCTTTATAATTATTATCCCATCATCACTCAGCGAAGTTTGGCCCATAATCATCTGTTCACTACTAATACCCCCATTTCTCCTACGCGGCTTCACGCGGTGGCCATAAGTACGGTTCATCATGAATCACGCAAGATTTGGCGCTGTGAATAGGTTTCCATCTTTCCGTGCGTCGGTCCTCGTAAACGTCGCGGAACATCCGGTGGTCACTCGCGGCGGCTCACAGTACCTGACACCGCTTCTCATCGCGAGTCAAACCTACATTATTTTTTAAATATAAATGTGTTGGTAAAGGAAATTTGTCTTCTCTGAACAGGGCTTGCAGAGTGGAACAAAAATATTAGCTGAAGATGAATAGTTTAATAGATTATCAGCCTAATTAGCGAATCATCTCCGTTTAAACCTCATTTCGAATTCATTTGTTTTTTTAAATGTCTTAAATTATGACATTGTCTTTTATTTAATTTAGTTATACTCTACTACTACTTAATGTTATCTTTGTCGTCAATGTTATCTTGATTAATTTAGCATTGGTTTGATCAGGAAGGCAATCTTAAGTGACCAGAAAGGCGCTTATATAAATAAAATGCATTATTATATAATATCATTATTAGCCTAATTAGCCTGATGAATGATGATGCAGAAGTCCTGGGATCTTCCAAAACTCCTACACTGAAATAAATATTAGTAGGTTCTTTTAATGTAAACAAAGCAAAGTGAAGTGCTACTGTGAGGTCTCCATAAGGAAACCATAAGACGAACAGTTAGCATTCGAGGCAGACCCTCGCTCCTTTCCAATCATTTGACTTATTTAAGCAGCAGTGCTCCATAAATACAGCGATGGATCTCAGAAGAAATTAACACATATTCCTGTACACAGTGAGTCATGAATAGATGAATATGAATCACTTCTGTCATTGTACAGGTCAAGCAGATCCGACGTCTAATATAAATCCTGCAATGAGAAGCAGCGCGACAAAGACCGTGATATGTGAAAACCCATTAAAAAGAGAATGAGTGTCAGGGGTGTGGATAAAAGACAGGCAGTACGAGGAAACGAGGGATAGAATTGCGAGAGGGAACCTTTTATGGATTGCGGTATTTCAACACTTTTTACGACAATAAGGAGGAAAGCGAGATGCCCAGACTTCTGAGGTTTTCATGAGGAAAGGGTGCTTTCACACACAGTGGCAAGAAAAAGTATGTGAACCTTGTAGAATTTTATGGTTTTCTCCAATAATTTGTCATAAACGTGATCTGATGTTAATCTAAGGGTATCAACATCTCTCATGTCTTTAGTGAACACACTTGTTCAACAGTATTTGGCAGCAATAGCCTCAACCTGACAATTCCTGTAGTTGTGGTTCAGACTACACATCGTTCAGGAGGAATTTTAGTCCAGTCTTCCTGGCAGAACTGCTTTGGTTATTCCACAGCATCTGTATTGGGTAGAGATCAGGACGCTGACTTGGCCAATCCAAAAGGCGGATTTTGTTTTTCTGAATCCATTCTGTTGTGGACTTGCTCCGGTGTTTTGGGTCCCTGTCCAGTGGAATCACCCAACCTACATAGTTTCAGCTGACGTACAGACATTCTCACATTTTCCAGAAAAAAATAAATAAATAAATAAATCAGCTGATGCAGCACAGCAGGCCCAAATTATGATATTTCCTCTGCGATCCTTTACAGTTAGGATGATGTTTTCATGATGATATTCAGTGCCCTTCATGATGGAGTGCTGTATGTTCTTTCCAAAAAGTTTAATCTTAGTTTCACAAAACATTTGACCAATACCGCTGTGAAGTGTCAATTCGCTTTTTTGCAAATTTCTGTCAGACAGCAATGTTTTTTTTTTTTTTAAATAAGCAGTGGATTGGTGGTGGTCCTGCCATGTTCAATGTTTTACAAACTGTACTACAACTATAGGTCTAGTGAAATCACTTTGTAACCCTTTCCAGCTTTATGTAAATCAACAATTCTTGATTGTAAATCCACTTAAAGCTCTTGTGGTGAGGCTTGGCTTGTGTGGAGCAATATCAGAAAATTTGGAGTGGTTTTTAATCAGTCAGTGTAGCTCTAGTCCCCACCTCTAAACTCGTTTTCTTAACAAGACTCCAGGTATGCCAATACCTGACTCCAGTTAGCTTTTTTTGAGGTCATTAACTCAAAGATTCACATACTTGTTGCATTAGCGATATGAGGTTTTTATGGTTTTTCTCAATAAAAGACACGGAAGATCAGAATTTTATACAATTATTATTTCAGGCATATTATATTTGTCAATACTCTTGATCTCGATCACATTTTATGGCAAATTCATGGAGAAAAATATAAATTCCAAAAGGTTCACATACTTTATCTTGCCACTTTTTGTGCAAAGATTATTTGGAGGGATTTTAAAAGACCAATTACCTAATCAGTTATAACATTTTTAATATAACAATTTATTTTAAATTGCTGGTGTTACTGGAAATTTCACACATTTTCTTACCCGATATTTCAGTAGGTCGCAAGCCTGCCCTAATCATCTAATTATACAGTCTTTTCTGAGTGGAGGTGGGTGTGAGAGCAGGGAATATGTAATATGTGCAGGGCAGAGTGTCCTCCCCAATACATTATCAGTATAGCAAAGTGCAAGAAAAACAAAACATGGAAATACTTTTCATTTATTAGAATTACAACCTTTTAAAAAATACTGTAGAAACTTTCACAAAATTGAAAACAGAGGCAAAGTAGCCAAAATTTCCTGAACAAATAAGGAATACACAAAAGGCACATCTCATACTTCCCTAAAAATATACCCATGTCAACAATAGGTATCTATTTACACTGAATTGTGCTAGAACAGTAAGAATTATTATATATTTGAAACATTAGCTGCACTGTTTGTTAGATAGTGCCTTTAGTTGAAAGTCAATTTTCTTGGCAAAGTAAATGGGGAGCACGTCACCGCAACTGAGAAGTCAACTCGAGGGTTTTATTCTCAAATCAAAGTTAAAGTTAATTGATTTACAGCGAATATACGAGTATTACTTTGGCGTCAAATTGGGATCAGCTTCATGTAAATTAAATAACCCTGTGAAAATGCATTATCTAAATCATAACCGTAAACCTAAAGCCATAAACAAGGAACTCATTTTGTAAATGAAAACCATAAATTCCAAATCATAAAAACAAAAACAACAACAAAAAAACAGTTGCTTTACTTTCATTCCAGCTTTTTATGTGCTCGTCTTTGCGTTTGCGGAGCTTAGCCAAGCCATCCGTAACATCACTTATAACTTTTGGTTTGACACTCAACTGTGGGATCTCTGGTTGTCTCCATTGTGGCACGAGCGGACTCCATCTAAACCCTGGTTAATCCATAAATCCATATTTACGGAGTAAACGGAGCCTGTCTGTTGGTTGGAACATTTCTCCTTTGCCTTTCGGCTGCCTTTCAGTGGACAACATAATGAATCATCTGCCTCAAGCTAACCCCATCCTCTTCATTCCCTTCTCTCACACCAACTAACCTCATGTCGTTTCTCACTACATCAATAAACCTCCTCTTTGGTCTTCCTGTAGACCTCCTGCCTGGCAGTTCCAACCTCATCATCGTTCTACCTATATATTCACATATACCAACATATCTTTCCTCTGAACATGACCAAACCACCTCAGTCTGGCCTCTTTGACTTTATCTCCAAAACATCTAACAAAATTACGAATGAGTCCATCAGAGGGACAATCCATCTATGCTCGTTACTCCCTCAACATCTCTCCCTCAAAGAGAACCTCAACATCTTCATCTCTGCTACCTACAGCTGTGTCTCCGGTGTTTTCTTCAGTGCCACTGTCTCTAAGCCGTAGCGCACTGCTGGTCTCACCGCTGTCCTGTACACCTGTCCTTTCATTCTCGCTGATACTCTTTTAGGACACAACACACCGGACACTTTTCTCCATCCGCTCCAAGCTGGCTGTACACGCCTCTTCAACTCCTTTCCACACATCCCGTTGCTCTGGACTGTTGATCCCAAGTCCTTCACCTCTGCTCCCTGTAGCCTCACCGTTTCACTTGGGTCCCTCTCATTCACACTCATGTATTCTGTCTTACTGCGGCTAACCTTCATTCCTCTGCTTTCTAGAGTATACCTCCACCTGTTACCTGCTCTTACTACAAAGCACGACATGCCTACTTGAAGTAGGCACAGTTCCACACGAAATGTGGAATAAAATCAATGCCAGAAAAATTTTTTTTTAGTTTTATTTTTAATTTGTGGTTTTCATTTACAGAATGGTTTTCATGGTTTTGATTTAAGGATTGTGTGTGTCTCTTGACTGCCTCTCCATTTTTTGTATTTACAATTTTTTTGTGTCTACTTGAAGCAGAGTCCAATTTTGACATCATATATTAGCTTCCCATTAGAAAACAAAGTAGTAAATATTTCATCCATTTTAACCGTTTAAAAAAGTTTAATGAATAACTAAATTTAAACTTAGCAAATAACTCACTCCTACCACATGGGATTATAATGTGTAAATAGTTTAGACTGCACTACCTGTGGGATTATAAAGAAATGGTGAAGTTTTACCTCCTCCAGCCCCTCCAATGTCTCAAACCTCAACTTTGCAGGAAGCGCTTGGGTTGAGTGGTTGCAAGAACGTGAGCATGTGCAACTTCTAACACACAAAATTTTCAACTAATTAGGGCTCATGGTGTTTGAGACTAGCGTGAGTGTGTGTAACGAGTAGGTTTGAGACTAATTTGCTCACAGTTTTTAAAGAAAAGGGCAGATTAGAGCCTTTTAAATGCTACTGTTGATAATGTAACCCCATGAAAATGCATTTCTGTTGTGCACTTGGAAGCTTCTGTGCAATCTGATCATTGGTCACGGTCAATCAATTGCCAATTGACCGGTTCATCTTTATTATAAATGTAAAAATAATTTTTCTTTTTTTTGATTTTGGAGTGAATCACCACATTTTCCCCCCATCTTTACTAAATACTGAACACACCAAGTATATAAGTGTGACCTCACTCACTCACTCACTCATTATCTATACCGCATAATCCTGTATTCAGGTTCACGGGGGGCCTGGAGCCTAGGGCACATGGCAGGGTACACCCTGGACAGGGTGCCAATCCATCGCAGGGCACACACACACACATACACTCACTCATTCACACACTACGGGCAATTTGGGAACGCCAATTAGCCTAACCTACATGTCTTTAAACTGTGGGAGGAAACCGGAGTACCCGAAGGAAAGCCACCAAGCACGGGGAGAACATGCAAACTCCATGCACACAAAGACGGGAATCGAGCCTAGGGTGTGACCCGTCAAGCTAAATTGAACTGAAGACATTATCGGAGTGCACAAAATGGATTAACAGCAGAATAAGCAATGTAAAACTGGGCTCAGTGGTTCTGTGGTGTTCCCCAAGGCTCCATTATTGGCCCCCTTCTGTTCCTCATCTACCTCCTCCCTCCTGGTCATCTTTAGAAAATTCAGTATACATTCCCATTGTTATGCAGATGACGTACAACTTTATATCTCCACAAAGCCAGACTCTGTTCTTTCATCCCCGTCTCACCAACTGCTTAAGCTAAATAAACATTTGGTTTTCCTGCAATTTTCTCAACCTTAACAGTAATAAGACAGCAACCCAACAGTTTCTCACTCTGCATCGATAGTTCCTCTTCTCAGGTTTAAAACTTTACCCTTTTAGGCCGATAAAAACAATATCTTCCAATCATGTTTCCTCCAGCTACGCAACATTTCTCGTCTTCGCCCGTTCAATACCCCACACACTGCTGCCATTTTCATTCACCTCCTGTATTGATTACTGTCATTTACTTCTAACTGGCACAAAAACCCCTATAAACTCCAACTTATCCAGAACTGCCCGTATCATAACCCAATCACCTTTAATTCATCACATTACACCCACCTTCCAACAACTCCACCGGCTCCCCATCAAATACCGTATAGAGTTTAAAATTCTTCTTCTCACATTTAAAGCACTTCATAATCTCTCTCTCCCTTACATATCAGAGCTCGTTCAATTCCCCTCGCACTCACCGCTCTTCTTCATCAAGGCTCCCTGTTATACCCACCCCCTGTCCGCCTGACCACCATGGGCTCTAGAGCCTTTAGTCTTACTGCTCTTCGCCTCTGGAATTATCTCTCCGAAAAAATCCATAACACATTCTCCAAACAAATTCAAAACTCAACTTAAGACCCATTTATTCAGAAATACTTATTCTACATGATGTAAGGCTGCACCCAAATCTCTATTTAAACCTCCTTCTGAATCATCATTTGTTTTTAAAATGTCTTAAATTAGGACACTCTCTTTTCATTAAATGTTTGATGATAAAGATAACGTTGAGTAGTAAGAGAAGATTCAAACAATGTTATCTTGTTTAATTGGTTATTTTGTCCTTGTTTGATCTGGAAGGCAACCTTGGGTGACCAGAATGGCACTTGTATAAATAAAAATATTGTTGTTGTTGTTATTATTATTATTCTGCACTTCCTAATACCCAAATACCTGTGCTTCAGTAAACAATCTTCCCTGGATACTCTAGATTTAGATCCAAGAACTACTGTTTAAATCGTACACATGTTCATGTGCTCATCGCAGGACTTGGGATTTTTCTCATGAACATTGTTTTAATACACTAAGTATCATTCTTTTATATCTACATGCTGCAGTGCTTTTATAGTCTAATAGCAGGGCTAGTGTACTGTAATATTTAGGGGTTATGTCATACAATAATGTCCCCCCCCCCCCCCAGGCTACGCAGCACTAGCAGCGCAATGTATTAAAAATGCTTTGGTTCTTGCACTAGCAGTGCAAATGTAGTCTGGGGGGAAAAAAACTAAACCAGAAAAAAAAGTGGCAAGACAGATGTTGTGAAGTCTTTCTAACTCACAGCTTCTACAAACTCCTAACACTGCAAAATTTCTTTTAGGAGGAAAGCAACAACTGCATGTTTAGCGGAAGTTATGTTTTTTCCACTGTTCCATCCCCACCCCCACCCCCCCACTTCGCTCAAAGTACAATTGTGCTTCACTTGCAAGATGCATTGGATCTGCTGAACATCCACAACTGCATTTAGGAAGCAAAGGCAATTTGATGCTCTGCCTAAAAACACTGAGGGGAAAACTGGTTAAAAACTCATCTACAACAAAACCGTCTTGTATTTCAAAGCAATGCAGCACAGGAGGAAAGTGTGATCCCCTCTGGACCAGAGTTTTCTAAAGGTGTGAAATGAGAAAAAGGTGATGAATGAGAGGGGGAAGACAATGAATAATGTCCGTACTTACCATCACGTAATAGTGGCGGAACAGCTTCAGCTGAGCCAGATTGATGGCGGCTTTTAAAATAACAAGAGACAACAAAAAAAAAGCCATTATCAATTCATTTATGCACCAAAAGAAGCAAAACCTTACACTGCAATTAATCAGAAAGTATTAATTAATCAAGAACAAAATGCGAACCAGTATTTTATTTATACAAAAAATATAATACAGCTGAGACAGAAACACTGTGTGACCTCTTTCTTTTATTTTTATCCTCTTGGTTTTTTTTTTTTTTTTTGCAGTCAAGTTAAGTGGGACAGACACTGTGGAGCTTTTGGGAATAACCTGTCCTGAACCTAGTGTTTACACACACACCCATCAATTTAGCATAATGAAGAAGTCGTAAAAACAGGAGGGTGATGACAACACGTGCGACTGAACATTCAGGTCAATATCGGTGGACTAACATCAATCGCTCCATTTAGGCATGCGTTGTTTTTTTATTTGTATACGATGAAGAATGTTATTCACTTACTGCAGATTTTAAAATTGTCACTATACGGTTTCTCTTCAATAAAACAAGAAAAAAAACATTTTCACTTCTGTATGTTTCTGCATGCAGACTTTCATCTTCTTTTCCAGGACAAATTAGCCATGTTAACAGGTAGAACAAATGAATGAGTGCAAATCTTGGTGCTGTTTATAGTAACAAAAGTTATGCAAAAGTGGTCATAACCTTTTCCTTAACTGATGCAGGTCATTTAAATTGTACATGTTAGAGTAATTCTTCCTCTAAATAAAAGGTACTACTCAACATATTGTTCATTACAAACGTTACACCTTTGCACCATTGTTGAAACCAACACTTGAATACTTTTTGAAAATCTCTCTGTTGCAGCTGAAGGTCACCTTCACCACCATCAATAAATAAAATGCACAGATGGGTGAAGTGTAAAGAAGGGGAAACCAGTATGGAAAACCACACAGTGTGAGACTATCAACTGTGACAAAGGAGGTTATATTGTTTAAATGTCCATACATTAAGTTGGTTCCTTTATGTGATTTATAGCGGTTATTACAACGTGATTAATAATAAATCACATAATAACAGCTATAAAAAGTTGTCTCTCTCGTCAAACTCTTATAATTAAAAACCCACAAACAGAGGCAGGTACTCATGCTACGGAAATACCGCAAAACACAAACCAATATGTCCTAAAAGTCCTTTAACTGTTACAATGGGCACTTTTTTATGAAAATGAAGGAATGTATAAATCTGCTCATGTGAAGCATCCATCACACAAGTCCCTGAGCAAGCTGTTACTATAGAAACTACGAGTTTCGTTCAAGTCAGACCGGGAAACTTTCACATGAATGAAGGCGTATGTTTGGTGTGGTATGCCACACACGTATGGTGATGAGATTTTAAGCCGCAGTAAAACATTTGAATGGTGCAAATGTTTTAAAGAAGGCCATACGTCTGCTCAGAGCGGTTCCGAGCCCACTGTAGTCATTCCCGGGAACATTTAGTGAAAGGAACAGCTGATCCTCGGAAAATCAACAGTTAACTTGTCACAAACTTAAGGAAAAGATGCATCTGTCTGTGAGAACTCAGGAACGCAGCTGGGCGTCATTGCCACATCCCCCGTACAGTCCTGACCACATTCCAAGCCATTTGCCACAAGTGTAGGATGTTAAAGGAGTTCCTGGGAGGTCATCATTTCAGACATGAAGCAGGCACTCTGATGGTTGGCAGCAGCACACTTAAAAAAAACTCTACTACTTGATGGTATCCAAGTACTAGTGAAACACTGGGCATTCAGTGCATTGGTGTTGTAGATTATATAGAGAAACCGAGTTGTTTCTCAAAAGTCAAAAGTCCCAGTTTCACTTGAACACCCCTCATATAAATGTATTGCAATATGCAGACAGAACTATTGTCAAAAATGCTGTTATAGAAAATAAATCAGTAAAATAACCAATCAGGATCAGGAGTTCAATGGCACCGTGCTATAACTTGCCCTTACGAAATCCAAGTAAATGTCAGACAGATGTGCCAGTGTGTACCAGGTTTATGTTAGAAGCTTTTCTTTGCTCTGGGTTTAAATAAGCAAATACAAAACAAAGGGGAGACGTTTGTCTCTGTGGTTTGTGCACTATTGCACCATGTTGGATTCGGGGAGAAAGGTTAGAAAATGAAAGTAATCTAATCGAGATTGTGAAAGCTTGGACAGATCAAGTAGAGTTTATTTATAAGGTCAAATGAATGAACAGAAAACAATGATTTAAAGGTCCCATATCCTCTTACCTCTTTAATAAAAAATAAAAAAAATAAAAAAAAAAGCTCTCCCAAAGTCTGTGTGTTAATACTCCATCCGAAATACTCTTAATGCATTTTCATACCACAAACTCCCTCATTTCCCTTCTCCACCAAATGTGCGGTTTCAGTGTCTGTGTAAATTATCTACTCCCGAGCCACACCTGTAAAGGGGACAGCAGAGCTGAGCAACAAGCTGGAATAGAGGATACCTTTTAATATAAGGTCATATTGGGGGAACGTAATTGGTTCCCTGACTAGGACAACAAATAGAAAATGGTCAAAATCAGGGAATGTTTGTTTCTTTTCCCCTTCACTTTTGTGTTTGTACAGGGACACTGCAGACTCATCTGAATATCTAGAAATTAGATTTTTTTAAAAATATATCATCCCTGTGTAGTGTTTAAAGCAATTAAAGTGTCCGATTCATTGTAGTGCTGCACACATCAGACCACATGGTCATTAAAGGGCAGCACATGGTTGAGAGCAGGATGCATGTTAAAGAGCACAGCAGCAACACCTCAGACTGAGCAGATGGCATACGGAATAAAATACAAGATGTGTTGTGGAGTCCTGGTGTGCTCTAGTGTCATTAAACTGATTACGACCTCTTAGTACAACACAGGCCCTAATGGTAACAGCTTTACCCGCCAATGTGAAAAGACAAAACTCAAGACTCATAGCCAGGGAGTTCTCTCCCACACGTTATCCTTTTCCTCCAGGTAAAATCGGAGGGGCATGACAATGCCCCTGTGCACACAAAGGTGCGACCGCCAGGGTTTGCATGTTCTCCCTGTGCTTGCTGGGTTTCCTCCCACAGTCCAAAGACATGTAGGTTAGGATAATTGGCATTCCCAAATTGCCCATAGTGTGTGAATGAGTGAGTGTATGTGTGTGTGTCTGTGCCCTGTGATGGATTGGCACCCTGTCCAGGGTGTACCCTGCCGTGTGCCCTAAGTCTCCTGGGATAGACTCCAGGCCCCCCGTGACCCTGAATACAGGATTAAGCGATATAGATGATGAGTGAGTGAAATTGATCAATTCAGTATCAAGATGAGATTTTTTGGGAAAAACAAAAGCAATACATGCCATCTGGTAGTGTTCGACCAAATAACAAAAGGGACAGGCTGGGCCACAGGGGGCTGAAGATTACAACCAAGACGATCCAGAAACCGCTCGGGGGACATAAAAAAAAAAATTACTCTGTTATTAAAAAGTGGGCAAAGACTTTAGTGCTGGAACAAAAACACGATGCAACTAGACATTTACAGGCTGTCTGACATCTGCAGTCTCCCCTGAGTGAGGGCACTTGTGGCCTGGCTCATTTCTCCCAGACACCTGGATGACGAGAGGTAGGGTGAGAGTGCGGAAAAACAGCTCTCTCTCCCTCATTCTGTATACCGTTTATCCGTTACAAGGTCATGGGGGTCTAAAGCCTTTCCCAGGGAACTTGGGGCACGAGATGGGGTAGAACCTGAATGGGATGCCACATCATGGCAATAAAGGCCAATTTGGAAACTATCCAGTTAGCCTAATCTGCATGTCTTTGTCCTGCGGGAGGAAATCGGAGCACGAGGTGAATATGCAAACTCCACGCGCGCACGCACGCACAAGGATGAAATTAACACTTAAGGTGCGAGATTACAGTGCTATTCACTATGTGCTGCGTGAAGCAATGACAAAGGCAATAAAACAAAAGCAACTCATGAAGAAATGCGCATGTCCAACAGTGCACTGAAACTTGACTAGGAATTTGGAGTTTTGTGAGAAATATCACTTGTTATTTTCGTCCGGCTAATCGATTAATTAAAGCTTGATTGGGTAAATGAGGCCTGACCTTTGGGATTCAGTTATATAATTCCTTGTGATGTCTCTGCACATCTCGGCGCTCTAGTGTCACAACCGCTACATTACAGCTTCAAAATAAGCCACGGCTTCTACCAGGAACCATTCAGTGAGCACTGTGTCAGTATCTGCACTGTGTACTGCTGATTTCTTTCTCTGCTGTAACTAATGCATGGATTATATTTTAAAATCTGTACAAATGTTGGAGGAGAGTTTTTCCTATTGCCTAATAGGATGGACAGCAAAACACAACCGACCTATGCACTGTCTATTTATCTAATAGCTAAAAGTACTTAAGAATATCTTTTGACATAAAAGCTCATCTAGCAAGAACATCCCCAAAACAGAGCTCAGTAAGAAACAGTGAGGTGGTGGAGGTGTGCTAAAATATGCACATCCGAGCAGATGCACTCTGTATCAACAGAAAATGAGCTAAGAGCTTACAATATGCCAAGCGTGCTTACACAAACACGAAAACCTCCTTAAAATTGGTTGGATAAATCCTGTTAAGTCAGGACAGAAAGTTAAAGGGCACATATGAAGACAATAAAATGTTGCCTTGACTGGATGCGACTCCAACAGTATCTGCTCCAGGTTTATTTCCCATGTGCAGGCTGAACACAGACTCTAGTGTAGTGTGTTTCTGGAGTCCTGCTGATATTGCACACACTGTGACTAGTCTTCAATTTTCCTTGAAGACTAGAACATTAAACGATCCAGGCAAAGGCAAACTTTCTACAACTTTGGTTTTTCCATGCAATGAAGTGGAACAGGCTTAGGGTTGTGCAACAGTGTCACTACAACTACCAAAGCTATTAGTTTTACTATGAGCTGTGTTCAAGTCAAACCGGGACTGTCGGTTGTTAGTTATTCTGCACAAACAAAAGTCCCAGTTTGACTTGAACACCTCTTGGACCTTTTTCCTAGAGAGAGAACTGGCAGCATTAATGTGAGGAAGACTACCCTGATTCAATTATTAATTTACACCATATACCACAGATACTTTATATTAATTTAAACACTGAATTTGTTGAATTTGAATAATTATTAACTCTGAATTTTCCTTGAAACCACACACACATACATATACACATATATATACAAGCAGGGAGAGAAGTGGACATTCATGCCAGGATGGGGCTTTATAGTTTGTACAAAAGTCCATTTCCTGCTGCATAAACAAAAAGATAATAAGTCGGCTAACAGAGACGGCCACACATTACATTTAGATTCAAAACAAAATGTTCTCCGTCATCACCCAATGTATGGAGCTTTTGCCAAGCAGAAGAGCATGTTCAGTGGCAGACGTGTCCATCGCTGAGTTGCTGCACTGATCCTTTGTTCCCAAAGCCATATACTGTTTGACAGCTTTTACAGTGCCTGCGGATGTTATTGGGATTCTTGGTTGTGATGGTCCCTCAGCCACTACACATTCTGGATTATAACAGATTCACTAATGCTCTACTAATCATGAACCCTAATCTGTACTCATGTTCATTACCCCAGTCTTGCACCACTCACTTTTTGCACTGCTGTCACTTTTAACTGCTATTTCTAAGTTGCACAAGTTCAGCCACTAAATATTTACCCTACCCGATTTATTCGCCTACTTTGCACATTAAAAGTATTTATCTGTCTGTTGGTCGGTCAGTCTGTCGGTAACAGGAACACAAAGTTGAACTTGAACTAGCTGGATCATGTCTATCTACTGTGTCTGCCTGTTTTCATTTTTATTTACTCTTTTTTGTAGGGAATTCTAAAGTGTAAATTTCAGTTTTTAAACTGAAATCTTTTAAAATCAATCCATCTCAATCATTTAAAATATTTAAACTATACAACATGAAATAGGATTAGAACAGTAAACTCCTATCTGAGGATTTATTGTCCTATACAAATAAAATGAATTTAAGTTAATTATTTCAGTGATTTTTTTTTTTGTTGTTGTTGCCACAATTGACTTTGGCTTGTTCACAATTAATAGAGCCATGTATTTATACACATATCTTATGTTTTACAAATTATATCCAGAATTCTTACATTTGCAAAGCGGCTTTGTGGACATTAAATTAAATTGAGTTATTGTAGTGGAAATGTCAAGCCACCAACACATTGCAACTGGGAAAATGTCACACTTAAAACCTAAAAAGAATTCAACCAGAGGCACAATTAAGAGCTTCTTCCAGGTCTGGAAACCGTTTCCCACTTATCTGGTGCAAAAAATATATATCTGAGGTGGAGTGGGTTACAGTTGTAGAATGGCTTAAACCTGAATATCTGATTGGTCATAAAGTGTTTGGTTCACACGATAACTCTGGCTAACGGTGGAGATTATTTGTAAAATGACAAGCTGTGTGCGTGTTTTTTTTTGTAGACACAGAGAGACACAGAGAGAGAGAGAGAGAGAGAGAGCGAGAGAGAGAGGGGACAAGGTTGGTGAGGGAGCGACTGCTCGTCTGTGCTATAAACGTGACAAAACGAACTCGCTTTTCTCACAGGCTTCCTGAAAATTTCCATCTTATTATAAACCTGCTAAAAAGTGCGGTGTAAATTAATTAAACCTTGTAATTGTCAGCACATCACTGTGTTCTCCTCAGGTACTGTAGTTCAGGCCATGAGCAAATAAGTTATCCCTCAGACAGAGGAAGAGAATTCTTCACTGGTAAGAAAATATTATCATCAGACATGATGTGCTTCGAAATAAAAGTTACTGACAGCTACTTGCGCTTATTAGAGTGATTCGAATTTCTGTTATTTATCAAACTCCAATAGAAATAGGGTGTATAATATTCCTACATAGATCTTAAATGTTTATACGACAGGCACAGAATCTACTGCGACCCTGATGAGGATAAAATGCTCACTCGAAATGATCAAATGAATGATCGTGATAGCTATGGAAACTTTTTAACCTTATACACTCCACCCTTTAAATAAAAATTTATGTTTGGCAAAAACTTGAATTCAATTTGTCTAAACTCATTTTAGGATCATATTTTTCCTGTGACCATTACTTCAACAGAAATGTAGTTACCGAATCCTGAACATACCTTTCCCATCAGTGGCTGACGCCTCTTGCAAATGTCTGATAGACCTGCCAGAGGAAAGAAAAAGAAAAGACACACACGCACAGCAGTCAGACACAGAGCATCCAGCTGCACAGAAAAATACATTTTTATCTTTAATTTAAACTTATTACAATCATCTATATTTCATCAGTGTTTACACCAATATTTAAATATCACCAGCTGTGATTAAACAGCTCCCTGACAGATCTGGGTGGCGTAACGAAGCTCTGTGAAACGTGGCAGCTTCTGAGCATCCTTAGGCAAAAAAAGAAAAGCTCATACCAGACAACCGGGAAGAGGATAGCTCCACAGCACAGCAGGTCCACCAGGAACAGGATCTCCATCCATAACCCGTACTCACTGGAGCCCTCCTCTGTCGACTCGATGATGATGTACGCCACGTTTGCCAGGACCTGAAACCAACTTTCTTTTAGACGTTTTATACACAAAACCACTCCTCCTCACAACATGGAAATATGAAGTTAATAATATTTTAATCCAGCCGTACGTGTAAACTTTGCCCTCGCCTTTAATATCGCACCACTGAACAAATGCAATAATGATTGTGATTCACATGGAAAGGAAGAATTATTTAAAGTGCATGTTAACTACTTCTAGTTAGGAGAGTGTGAAATAACACCTACCAAAATGTAGCCATAACAACAGTCTAACAATAGCCTCTGTATGTAATACACATATGACTACTCACAGTGTACGAGGCCTATAATGGTTACATGCTAATAAACAGCGCTAAATGATCAAGCATCATCCTGTTATATAAAAATAACCAAATTTTGAGTTGTTGTTTATTTTGTTACCGCAATCGGTCCTAATGTGCTTTATTTCTTTCACAGTGTCACTAAATAGACTATATTATTCTATACATTATGTAGCATTTTATTCTGTCAAAAGTCAGCTCCTGTGATTATTCGTTTTACAATCCGTTCCAGCTACATAAAGTCATTTCCTTTCCAGCCGTTCTTATTTTCTTCCCTGAAGCTAGGAACACTAAATAAAGCAACTTGTCAGGTTACTATGAAGCCTTCTGACCTGAAGATTAAGAAATACAAAGAAACAGCGCTAACTCCGACTGTAGACCCCATTCAAAAATGTGAAGACATGTCTTCTGACGACTACACATTACAAAAGAAATTATAGAAACAATAAGATATCAAGTTTATTACTATAAACCTAGGATGTGCCTTGTAGCTGGCATTACGGTCGGACTTTGGTTCACGTTTAAGTTGATTTTTATTGTTGTTTCAACAATATACAGTTCAATACACGGTAAAAACGCAACATCGTGTGTCCGCGACCAAGCTGCTACGTAGAGTACAACATTAATTAACAAAACTGGCTAAGATACACAATTAGCTAACTAGCCAAGACAACAAATTAACACATTAAATTAACAACCACCATTCAAAAACTATACGAAAAGACAATATAAAGTTGTTGAGAATTCCACAGTGCCACGGTACAAACGCCACTATTCACACAGACATTAAACCAGCACTAATAATTAGGCATACAGCAGCAATTTGAAATAGAGAGCAACACCGTTAGCCAGCTCTCACTACCACCATTAACCAGCCAACACTGGAATAAAATGCTTCTCATCAGACAATATGATCGTACAGTACCAGTCAAAAGTTTGGACACCGGTTTGGATGTATTTTTTTTAGATTCTAGAACAATACGGGATCTTTTTAAAACTATGAAATAACACAGATGGCATTAGGTAATTAACGAAAAACAACAACAACAACAACAACAACAACAACAACAACAACAGTCAGTTGTTATTTTAAGACAGTCAGCTGTTCTGGAATAGTTTTTGCTCAAACAGTGTTTTGCAAAACCCATCACGCACCATGATGAAACTGGCTCTCATGAAGATCATTCCAGAAAAGCACCTCAGATGAGAGCCGTTATGAAGGCTTTAAAGAGCATAAGTAGTACACACATCTCAATATCAACTGTTCAAAGGAGATTATTGTAGATTTTGGAGTCCTTCAGCATTATTGTACGATGTAGAAAGAATCAGGAAAGACCCTTGAATTGAAAGGTGTGTGCAAACTTTTGACTGCGAGTGCACATTAACCCGTGACTAAATCATTCCAAATTGAGCTGTGGTACGGAGTATGCTTTCATTATTTTGAGATGTCTACAGTACTTTAGTTTAGAAAAGAACACACCTGTGGGTGTTTAGAAGCTACTTAAATTTCCCAGTGAAAATCAGACCAAAGTCCAAGCTACGAAGTCCAAAGAACTCTCCAGGTACTATTTGGGGGACCAAACTGCATGAAGACTCAGAATCAGACAAAAGGTATAAACCATTGTTAAGGCTTTGTATGTTTCCAGGAACACCGGGCACTCCATCGTCGTGTGATGGAAAAATCTGTCTGGTCAAACTTAATAATCAACTTTGAATGGTCTTAAAAGGAGCTGGTGACCAAGAACCCAAATGCCACTCGAACATTCCTGCAGAAATATTTAGCAGAGATAGGAGAAGAATAAACCTCTCCATTAATCAAGGCTGGATGGCAGAGTGATTAGAGAGAAATCACTCCTGAGGAAAAAAAGCACATGGTACGCACCTAAAGGACTCGGAGCATAAAAAAAAAAAATCAGTCTAATCTTAAACTAAACTATCTAGATACTGTCCAACAACCTTCTAATACAATCTCCAGGGTGAAGCATGGTGGTGGTAGTATGACATTATGTGGTGCATCTCAGCAGAAGGGAGGAAAAGAGGGGTCAGAATTGAGGGAAGGATGAACGTAGCCAAGTACAGAGAGATCACTGAAGAAAACATGTCCTATGAGTGCACATCACCAGTGTTCATCTTTCAGCACAACAACTATCCAAACCATACTGTCATACAAAACATACATTACTGGTGAATGTTCTTGAGAGGCCACAGCCAAGACCTCTGTAACATCTGGACTTGAAAATGCCAGGTCATACAGCATTCTCATTCAAGATTAAACCTCAGAGGATCAGACATGAAGAATGAGAGAGACTGTACAAATCTTGGTATGCAAAGCTTGTTGAGACGTACCGAGAAGGATTCAAAGCTGCTGCCAAGGGTGCTTTTACTGAATGCTTATCTAAATGAGAGATTTTATGTTTATTAGATTTTTGCATTTGCAAAAAGGTCTGTGTATGATCATGGATGACTTTGAATAGGTTAATGGCTCTAAAGCCAAATTCTATGACACAAAGTTTTCCAAAAAAAAAACAAAAGAAGAAAAAAACAAATTCGAATGCTTTCCAAGCTCACTGGAGAACTGGCCTTAACGTAGTCACATACTTTCCGATGATGAACCTCAGAAGTCGTACTAAACTGCACATGTACCTGGAGGGGGATGACGATCATGAAGATCTTTTTGTCCTTGTCTGAGAGGATGTGCTTGACGAAGGCCCAGCCAGTCCCGATCAAAGCTATAGTGATGAACAGCAGTGCCCCCTTCAGCCTGCAGTGAAAAGTGTTTCAAAATAGGCTTTATGACCAAACAATTATTTTCAAACTTCTCACTGCCTTGTGGTACATTGCACAGTTTGACATCACTTACAGGTGTGTGATGTAGTAGACCACGGCCCAGACTTCAAAAGGAAAGCCTTGGTTGGAAATGTAGTAGTAATCGATCTGCAAAGCAAAGAGCTTTCCATTAACAATGTAAAAGCTGTAAGTCTGTAATTACAGTTACAGTGTATTTATAATGCTACATTTCACTATGAAACTTTTGACACTGTGATTAATTACTCCTGAAATACATGCCTTGAATCTAAACAGTCCGAACACTTAATCCAGTGATCAGTTGGTATCATAAGGTAAGAGTTAACTTTTGGCGGAACATGCTTTTGAAATGTAATTTACAGTTTCAGATCTTCCACATCTAATCATCATAATCACAGAAATCATAAATGAATAAATCATAACGCTATGCTCACGGCATGGAAAATGAGCGAGAGAGACTTGGTGAAAGGAAGAGCTGCCATGAGCCAGTGGATTTTGTACACATCGGCTCTGTAAAAACAAGAAAAACAAAGATAGCAAGAAACTGTGTATTACATTAGCTCCGTGTTGTAACAGATAAAAGATTTGTGCGAGAGTAACTGCTGCACCTGCGTGTTCGGAGAACATGGACCCACAGTGTCCCGATGAGAAAGAAGAATACTGACATGCAGATGTAAAGTTTGGGGAGAGGAATCTCTCCAGCGGACAGGAAGCTGTCCGGATTCTTCTCTTCGATCTTGATCTGAAAGCAGGCCACAGTTTACAGATTAGTTTATCAATACTTATAATTCACTTTGTGAACCCCACCAAAAAAAACATAAGGTTTGCTTTCTTATAATGTGGTTGAAGCTGCTTTAAACTCTAATGTGGCTCAAGGAAACCATGTCTGGTTCAAGCCGAGGTCTGGGCTTTGCCTCAGGTCAATTAAAATGTCTCCAAATTGAACTTCCTGTTTCAAGTGTCACTGCGATGCAGAAAGTAAAGTTGGGCTCTGCAGAGGGAACGGAAAGCTTCCTCCATATATGGAACATAACAAAAAAAATAAATAAATACAATAAATGCAGAATCGTGTTTTTGTTACATTTAATCAACCATCTTGAAGCCTTCGATTCACAATTATAAATACTGTATATTAATCATATAATAAAATATATTAACCCTTTACTTGCCATGAACAGTTTTGTACCCAATTCTCCACTTCAGCAAAAAAAAAAAAAAACCTTCATGTTACCTGAAACAAATTTCTTCTTAAACGACTGCACTTTCGATTGCAGAGCACACAGTTCTAGAAAGAACTGATTTATAGTCGTGCTATCTATCTGGTCTCACCCTAATGAGTATGGGTTCCCATTTGAGTCCGATTCCCATCAAGGTTTTTTCCTTACGCCTCAAGCTGTGGATTCCAGCTTTCTCATTAGGGCCAAACTGAAAAAGCTACAAATGTGCAAAGCTATGCCTTATTATTATTTTTTCTTCATATTAAACTAAATCATATATATTAAACCAAAGAAACGTTTTAATACAACAGGCTTCGAAGTGCTTAAAGATAACATTTGTAAAATGGTTGTTTATGCAACAACCTCAGCAGCAACCTCATTATCCACTCTCGTCCGTTCCAACCCCTCAGCATCACCAGTATACTAATCACCGGCTGGAACATCGGTCGGCTAAAACTGCTCAGATACAGGAACTGGACTGTTCGAGAAAAGTCTGGCTCTTTGGAAGCAGAATATGGCTATAAGCTTATTACTACATGTTATTGCTTGAGAATGGTATTACTGAGCTCTAAAATCTCTGCCCAAGCAGAAATATACTCTGTAAGGGAAACATGTGGGGAGTTATTAAAACTGATTTATTAAGAGGATCACAGTTAACCATTTCAATGATGTCTATATATCTGTAAATTTTTTAAATGTTGTTTTTTTGAACCACATATACACTAACCTGAAGGATTATTAGGAAGGCCATACTAATACGGTGTTTGACCCCCTTTCGCCTTCAGAACTGCCTTAATTCTATGTGGCGTTGATTCAAAAAGGTGCTGAAAGCATTCTTTATAAACATTGGCCGATATTGATAGGAGAGCATCTTGCAGTTGATGGAGATTTGTGGGATGCACATCCAGGGCACGAAGCTCCCGTTCCACCTCATCCCAAAGATGCTCTATTGTGTTGAGATCTGGTGACTGTGGGGGCCATTTTAGTACAGTGAACTCATTGTCATGTTCAAGAAACCAATTTGACATGATTCGAGCTTTGTGACATGGTGCATTATCCTGCTGGAAGTAGCCATCAGAGGATGAGTACATGGTGGTCAAAAAGGGGTGGACATGGTCATAAAACAATGTTCAGGTAGGCCGTGGCATTTAAACCATGCCCAATTGGCACTAAGGGGCCTAAAGTGTGCCAAGAAAAAATCCCCCACACCATTACACCACCTCCACCAGCCTGCACAGTGGTAACAAGGCATGATGGATCCATGTTCTCATTCTGTTTACGCCAAATTCTGACTCTACCATTTGAATGTCTCAACAGAAATCGAGACTCATCAGACCAGGCAACATTTTTCCAGTCTTCAACTGTTCAATTTTGGTGAGCTCGTGCTAATTGTAGCCTCTTTTTCCTATTTGTAGTGGAGATGAGTGGTACCCGGTGGGGTCTTCTGCTGTTGTAGCCCATCCGCCTCAAGTTTGTGCGTGTGTGGCTTCAGAAATGCTTTACTACATACCTCGGTTGTAGCGAGTGGTTATTTCAGTCAAAGTTGCTCTTCTATCAGCTTGAATCAGTCGGCCCATTCTCCTCTGACCTCTAGCATCAACAAGGCATTTTTGCCCACAGGACTGCCGCATACTGGATGTTTTTCCCTTTTCACACCATTCTTTGTAAACCCTAGAAATGGTTGTGCGTGAAAATCGCTGTAACAGTAACGGCCCGTCTGGCACCAACAACCATGCCACGCTCAAAATTGCTTAAATCACCTTTATTTCCCATTCTGACATTCAGTTTGGAGTTCAGGAGATTGTCTTGACCAGGACCACACCCCTAAATGCATTGAAGCAACTGCCATGTGATTGGTTGATTAGATAATTGCATTAACGAGAAACTGAACAGGTGTTCTTAATAATCCTTTAGGTGAGTGTATTTATTAAAATCTTAGATCATATTAACGGACCTCGGAAGCTCCACTTTACTCGCCGATGTTTGCGAAAGACGTCTCGTCTGCATTTTGAATTACTGATTTAATCACACTCAATCACATCAGGTGCCAAGTATACATATAGATGCCAAGAGCGTTGTGTATCCTCTCAAAGTTAAAAGGAAACCGATGTTAGATTAAATAAAACATTGTGCCAAAGTTTCTGTCCTTCTCCCGGAAAAAACAGTGTAATGTGACACGCTGTTTTTATAAGTGTGCTCTGTGTGCAGCCACGATTCATTCATTTCATTCTTCAGAAACAATGACTCTGACCCTTATTATTCTTTAGACTTGCTATGTTCCAGGTACGCAGGTGAGATCATTTGGTATTGTCTTTTAGTCAGAGCATAAGGATTGCGCTCGGTTTTCATACTATAGGCATGAAAGAGTGATCTCTGTAGAGTTGAGCCTCTTACTGAATGGAATTGTACGAGAAACACAGACCTCAATTTTAATAAGACTTTTGTGCGGACAAAGTCACATCCATAAGCTGAAAACCTACAAAAAAATAAATTAATTCATTATTTACTTAATAATTAATAATTTAAAAAAAAAAGTCTGACTCACATTAATGCTGAATGTGAGTGAAGACACTTCTGGATTGGCAGCAACGGAGGAGAAGCAGTTGTGGAAGTAGAAGTTGTAGAGGCCTTGCTGCTCATCTGACGCTACATTGAAGTAAAACTGTAGAAGCGCAAGATCAATAAAGTGCAGCAGTTAAAACAAATCGATTGCTCTTAACAGCAGAGGATCTGGCTTTCTGCTGAGTCAGGTGTTATTGGCGTTACCCTCTTTCTATGTGTGTGATGCTGTAGAATTTAATCAAACAGATACAGAGAGCATTTATGAGTCAGTTGAAATGTTACAGGAGGCTACAGTGCGATTGCTGACACGACATTTGGAGATCGTTACTGGTTTAGGTTTGTCCTAAACCACACAAGACTAACACTCATGGAAATACTCATCTGATAAAGTTGCATGATATTTATCTGAAATACAGTAGTTGCCATTTGACCTCAGGGTTGGGGGTCTAGATCTGATCTTTTCACTAAATCCAACACTAATTCAGTACGACCAACTGAAGAAGAAAAAAAAAAATACCTGAAATGAGTAGTTATTCTTTTCGAACTGCAGGGGATACGAGACATCAGCCTTATTCTGCAAGAAACAATCAGTAGTTCAGGTCAAAAGTAGCTGAAGCACGCGTCTCTGCACTAGTGATAATCATGCATCATCCAGAAGAATAAAATTTAAAAAATAAAAAAAAAACAGAAAAAGACGGCAAGTGAATATTCCTACCTCAGTTACTTCCCGCTTGGATTTAGCCTCAGCTAAAAGTGAAACAGAAAACACTAATCAATATAAAATCTAGACAAGCTGAGATGAAAAATAAATAAATAAATAATCAGCTGCAAACTGACTGGAAAAGAAAGTTGTAGAAAATTATAAGCAAGTTGTTACATACAGCATCTTGAGTGTGTTCCGAATCCCCATTTAATACAACCTTACACCACCCCATATCTGTTTTTAATATCTTATCATTGTCGTTTTTTTTCTTACTAACTTCCAAGACCAAGTTGAACGTTGTGGAGTTATTTGTTATATCTTTAGAGCGGACGCTGCACTACAAACTATAACTAGTGTGAATATGAACATTGCCAAAAAAAAAAAAAAGGAAACACAAAAGAATTGCTTCCTGATTCCCTTAAATGAAACTATTCATAGCATCTTCATTTGAATAAATAATATTTCAGGATATAATGCTCCAGTTAGAGAAAGGATTTTGCATCCCCCCCCCCTAACTGTAACCGGATGGTCAGAAGTTGCAGCTGTACCATGAGACTGAGGTTCCTCTTTTGGCTTCTGTTCCTCTGCTACGGTCTCTGGAACCCCACACACGATGTGAGGAAACATCCCACTCTCTGCAGACGTCTTCATCCTCACACTGTAAAGAAGTACAGATCAATAACAATACGATTAAAAAAAAAACATATACAGTGTTCATCAAGCTGAAAGATACATGCATACATGCGCTGTTGTACTAAATAGAAATACAGGATGCACAGATACCACAGAAGGAAAGGGACTGATGTTCTGAATGAACGCACACTCATGCTGGTTTAGAGTTGGTTCCCTTTTTGTCTTCATAGCTGCTTTAACATGGTCTCTGTTGGTTAACAGGGCTTTTGGTCCATATTGACATGATAACTTCACACAGTTGCTGCAGATTTGTCAGCAGCACATCCATGATCCGAATCCCCCGTTCCGCCACATCCCAAAGCTGCTCTATTTGATTGGGAACTCTTCAGCTGTGATCATTTTCCACTGACGTCTGGCATCAACAAGGCATTTTTGCTCAGAGACCTGCCGCTCACTGGATATTTGACCTTTTTCAGACCATTCTCTGTAAACCCTAGAGATTGTTGGAGATCAGCGGTTTTGAAAAATACATGGACCAGTCAATGTGGCACAAACAACACAGGCCACGTTCAAAGTTTCATGCTGGGTTTTAAACTTCTGCAGACCCTGACCATGTGTGTATGTCTGAATACAGTGGAGTTGCTGCCATCTGATTGGCTGATTAAATATTTGCGTTAACAAGCAGTTCAACTGGGGAGTGTGAATGTATGTACACCTGACCATCACATACACACTCTGATTGAACATCCCAATCTAGCGGAGTCCTCAATCGCTGTTATAAAAACCTCAGGGAAGGCTTTCCACTAGATGCTGGAGCGTAGCTGTGGTGATTTATATTCATTCAGCTATAAGAGCATTAGTATTAGCACTAGTCGGGCACTGATGTTAGGTGAGGTCTGGGTTCATTCCAAAAATCTGAAAGTCAAAGTCAGCAACCAAACATGCCTTGGTTTACTCGCAGGCTGAGGATTTTAACTTACATGTTGTTCCTGAAGTCCAGCAGAAGGAGAACTACTGCATAATCACTGCTGGGCAACTTCTTCAGAATGCAGTAGTCTAAACCATCGCCCTGCTCACAAAAACAAATGAAATCAGCCATGTGTTCTCTGATCATCACTACACCAGCATTTCACTTTAGCCAATCACAAAGATCTTACAAATCTCAAATCATCAGTGTCTTAAAGCCAGGTGTATATTACACTTAAAACTTAAAAGGCAGCAGGAATATCATCACTAATAACCAGAGACGAGCGAGAAGGCTCTTCCTTACCACATACGTGGAGAAGCCGTTACTGCTTGTGCGATCCAAACTGAAACCGATCTGCGACAGAGATGTGAGAACAGAACAGACAGACTGCATTAATGCATCAGATAACATTTAAGACCGCTATTAGCTGTGGTCCAGTGAAGCTTCGAAAATTATGACCGCTTGAGAGATCAGCCAGGAGACTCGTCTTCAACAGCGAAACTATTAAGGTTTATTATTTCATCAGTGAAAGCCTATTAGAAATGATGTTGAACAAACAATCATGCATACACACACTCTAAAAGCAGATATTTTAAAAGGCGTGTAAAGTCTGTAAGGCACTACTGCGTTCCTGCAGCGGTCCCCCCCCCCAAACACTTACAGATTTCAAAGGCAGTTTAGGGGAACAAAACCGAGATGTCAGCAAAACTGCCTCAAGTGATCACACAACTCAGAGAGACTGTTACACACTGGACGAAGGAGTACAAATGAACTCGATTAGATTACATTTTATTTGTATAGTGCTTTTAACCACGGTCATTGTCACAAATCAAACATAAGGAAAAATGTACAAATTATAATGATCAGATTGTATCTGGCGAGCAAGACAAGGGCAACGGTGGCAAGGAAAAATTCCAATGAGGGGCAATAGGAAGAAACCTTGAGAGAATTCAACAGGGAACCCATTGTCGTTTTGGGACATCAGCGAGTGTCGCCATAAAGCAGTCAGTGGTATAGTGCACAAAATATACATTGACATGATCCGTTAAAAGACCGAGTATACCTAGCTGTTCTCTCTCTCCCCCTTTCCCTCTCTTGAACCTGTCTGACCCCTCATGATGCCAAGCTTTTGGTTAGAGATCTCATCGCATGGAGGCCCTGTATGGTCTGCTATGGACGCGTGTGCTGACTGGGGACGGTTCCACTTTACCATCAAGATGGTCTTGGACTTGACTGATGCAGACAGCTGTTCTCTGATGGCCTGTAAATACAGTCACTTAATAGTTCAGGACAGAAATTCCTACAAAGTTTTGTATCTGAGCCTCCAAAACTGAAAGTAGACACTATATTAAGTTCTACACCTCCCTTATTATATATACTGGACTTCCAGCCGCAATATGGGAAAGGGTTTCAAGTTAATATGAAGTCCACTTTTGTAGACTGAGAATTTCACTTCTATAGGTGCCCCATTTCATACTGTAACTGTAGTCACAAGCCATCACATAATGCACTCTGTATGCAGTATGACTACCATGATTATGTAGGTTTTTAAGGTGGCACAAGGCTTTGCGGTTAGCACTGTCGCCTCGCACCTCCAGGGTTGAGAGTTTGATTCCGCCTCGGTGTGCATGGTGTTTGCATGTTCTCCCTGTGTGCTTGGTGGGTTTCCTCCACACAGTTCAAATACATGCATTAACTGATGTTCTCAAATTGCCCGAAGTGTGTGTGCGTTTGTGTGCGTGTGCCCTGCGATGTGCCCCGCCTTGTGGTCAAAATCTCCTGGGATCGGCTCCAGGCCCGCGCGACCCTGTACAGGATGAGCAGTATAGAAGATGAATGGATTCAAATAGTTTACTGCAGCCAAGAGTCTCATCACCGTTCTGTGCTTGGAGTCTTCTGTAAATGTCAATGAGTTTTATGCCCTAATTCACATGAAATGTCATCGCAGCCCTGGTTTGATAAAAATTGCATACAGTGCTAGTTGAGGTTTATTGAAGGTTACACAGCAGCGTGACGGTGGCAGCCTTTGCAACGCAGCTCTGGAAGACACAAAATGTGGTGTGGACATCGATTCATTCATGCTGCAGCACTCACAGAATTATGTCCTTGTTGTCCACAAAATTAAAAAAAAAAAAAATCTACTTAATTCTACACAGGCCAATGTCAACACTGCTCACGTACAGTGATTAAAACAATTAACTTTTTGTGCTAGGAGTTTAGTTGTATTATTTAGACTTTGGGAACTTCCAGGACTTTCTCTGGGGCACCTCATTGTGTAAGAAGACAGTGTGCAATTAGGGAGGTCAAGCCCTAATATCAATAAAAAGCCACAACGGAAAACTAATGGGGTGATCTCAATTACCATAAAATAAATATAAATAAAAATTGATATCTGCTTAAATCAATGAGTCGAGCACTACAGGACTGGAACAGCAGTGAAAACGGCATGGCTTTTAAGAAAGCAAGTAGATGCACCCTGATTGGTTGGATTGTTAGACCGCTAACAATCCAACCAATCAGGGTGGATCTATTTGGTTGGTTGGTTGGATTGGTGGATCCACCCTGATTGGTTGGATTGTTAGCGATCTAAAAACTTTTTTCCCCTCTCTCGTTTACAAACATTTCTGTAAGTCTATGAAGCATACAAATCCAATTCAAATCCAATTCAAATTTTATTTGTCACATACACAGTCATACACAGTACGATATGCAGTGAAATGCTTATTACCCGATGAAGAAAACTTAATGTCAGAGGGGGGCAAAAATGAAGGGCAAAGTTTCCTTCTTAGTTGTAACAGTTTCTTATAAAGAATTTGAACATGTCGTAGTAATATTAATTAGTACTTGATATTTGGCAATTAGCATCTTGTGAATCACAGTAAAAACATCTCCACAGGGATACGTCTGCTGATATGGCTGCATAAGAGATACAATGGAATTACATGATGTGTGATTAGTGTGTTTGACCACTCAGCTGAAGTGGAATGATTTTAATACAAACAACTCAACACCAAGCAGGTCTGAAGCAGACTGGAGGTTATCATGTGCAGGGTTAGGTGGAGCCTATTCCAGGGAACACACGCAGTGTCTCCAATATCATAATAAAACAGAAGGAAAAGATAAGTAAATATGTTTTTTTTAACCCGTCTTAGATGTTGAGATTTTATCTGCAAAGTATCTGAAGAATCTCTGGTAGAGCAAATGATCTGTAGATCATCTACCAACAGACGTTAGTCTTTTTTTTTTTCAGAAACGTTTTTTTCATAATCAACGTGTTGTATTTTGAAGATATTTTCAGTCCCTATCCAATGGCGACTTTTCCTTTGGAAACAAGTTAGAATTTATGTCCTGCATTCTAGTATTTTACTAGTAAATAAACTATTAAAACTATTAAATAATCAGCTGTTCTGAAAGAGTACTTGTAAGAACAGTATTGTCAAGTTCACTTTAATAAACCAATCAAGCACCATGATTAAACTGGCTCTCATGGTTTGATGAATTGGTGTGAGAGAAGCCACCTCATCTTGAATGTGAGCAAGACCAAGGAGATGGTGGTGGATCTCAGGAGGAGGATCAAGCCTACATAAAGCTCAGTCTGGGTGAGGAGGTGGAGCTTGTGAAGAACCACAGATACAGTATCTTGGAGTTCACATTGACAACAGATTGGACTGGAAATGCAACACAGAAGCTGTCTACAGGAAAGGACAAGGCAGACTCTACTTCTTGAGGAAACCCAGGTCCTTTAATCTCTGCAGCAAGATGTTACAGATCTTTTATCAGTCTGTTGTGGCAAGTGTAATTTTCTTTGCTTCCATCTGCTTGGCAGCAGCACTAGATGCAGTGACTCACCAAAAAAGGCTAGCTCAATCCTGGGCACACCCCTGGAATGTATGGAGCTGGTAGTAGAGAGAAACTGTTAACCATCATGGAGAGCAACTACATCCCCACCACAACTTTCAGTAACAGAATGCTTCAGCTCCGCTGTGACGAAGAACACTACAGGAAATCGTTTTCTGCCAACTGCAATTAGACTTTACAATAACTCCTTCTCGGACATCACATGAAATTTGATGTAAACATTTTTGCCTCATTAATGCACCTTAAATTGTAGCCAGTGTTTTTTCTTTAACTTTCACTGCAATTCTTGCTTTTGTTGTTTACTTGTTGTAAACAACAACAAAAGCATTAAGGGATTCATAAAGTACTCTGTCTGTCAGTCACACGTGGGCAATGTGGGAACATTTAGCCTAATCTTCCTGTCTTTGGACTGTGGGAGGAAACTGGAGCCCCCGAAGGAGACCCACCAAACATGGCAAGAACTTGCAAACGCCACACACACTGACCCAAGGCTGAAATTGAATCCTTGACCATGGAGGTGCAAGGCACCAGTGTTAACAAGGCGGCATGACTCCTGGAGCCTATCCCAGAAACCTTTGGGGTAGCTCAGTGGTTAAGGCGTTGGAAGGTCCCAAGTTTAAATCCCACGACCACCAAGTTGTCCCTGTTTGGCCCTTGAGCAAGGCCCTTAACCCTCAACTGCTCAGATGGATAATGAGATAATAACGGCATCTGCCAAAGGTAAAATGTAAATGTACTTTGGGCACGAGGTGGGGTACAAAATGGACAGGGTTCCAATCCATTCCATGGCACAAACAAACACATTTTCACATGCTACAGGCAAATTGGCAACCCCCGGTCAGCTTAATTTTTGGGAGGAAACCGAAGTACCTGGAGGAATCCCACCACAGACCCGAGGAGGGAATCGAACCCTTAACCCTGGAGGTGCGACTCCACAGAGCTTCAGGGAAGCAGGGTGTGATGTGAGGAGTAAACATAGAAAAGCAGGTGACTCACTGTGGAGCCGTCGATGCTGTCGGTTGATGCTCCGCTCACACTCAGGCTGTTCATCATCACTCTCATGTAGCCACCCTTATAAAAGCCAAACGTGTTGAGGTGAACTCTCTCACGGACATCATCCTGAGGAGAGAGAGAGAGAGAGAGAGAGAGAGAGAGAGATTGTTTTTATTGACCATGACACCCTGCACCTCCACACCTCATCCTTCATCATCACTGAGTGACTGATCAGACATCTCCAGCGGCTTCACCTGGCAGGAGCTCGAGAGCACTGCGACACCTCCAGCATCAGACTTTTTCCACACATCTATCCACATTTAATCCTCACAGCAGTGCCGCGCTTCACACACACACACCTGACTGAACTCAACCACGGAAAACTTACCTTAAGCTCCAGGTGATGGATCCGACACTGACCGCGGGTCCATAGTAACGAAAGAATAAAGCTTACACATATAATAAACACATAACCTTTATCGGTCGCCATTTTTAAAACGAAAACCCAGCTGCCACAAGCGTACAAATCACTTCCGGGTCAAACAGCTTCGCCTCCCTTTTCTTTCCTCCAGCGGCATTCTCACGAAAACCCACCTCCTTTCCCCATTTTTTTGTGTTTAAAGAAAATAAAATACAGCAGGAAAAGTTCCTAAATAAAAGCAAGACTGGTTTTATTTTCACTATCATAAACTACAGGACGGTGGTGTTGTACATATTT
The DNA here is from genome assembly GCA_003987875.1 of Clarias batrachus. NCBI lineage: Eukaryota > Metazoa > Chordata > Actinopteri > Siluriformes > Clariidae > Clarias > Clarias batrachus. The sequence continues at coordinate 182,069 of QMIH01000053.1, forward strand.
CTTTTGTTTTTAAACAAGCGTTGATAACAGGTTGTCTGACTGGACAGTGTGAGGATGGACAGTCCAATCAGGGCTAGGAGGCGGGCTTTCCGGAATACGGTTAGGGCAAACGACGCGCGCCGCAGTGCCGGTGAGTGCAGGAGAGCGTCTGGAGTGCGGTGGAGTTTAAACCCTTAGCTATTTTATTGTGTTATGGTTCAGGTAAGATTCTATTCTTAACTTATTAACATAATAGCATTCTTATAATCATTTTACTGCACAAAAAGGTCTGATCAGATCAGAACGTGCTGAGGGTCACATACACGCTTCCTCTACTGACATTGTGTGTGTGTATGATCTGAAGACCTGTATTTAGGAATGCTCAGTGTTTAAAGTGCATTAGGAGAGAACAGTTGTAGTGTGATGTGTCTCGAGTCTCTGAAAAAGGGAATAAGTAAAAGTTTACTTTACTTTAATTTTTATGTTATTATTTAATTTTATTAGTAGTTTATGCATCAGCTGTACTGATTGAAACTGAACAGATGTACTGTAAGTAAAGATACACTGCAGTGTGTGTTAGAGTATTCTGCGTCAAAGTTTTGATAATGACACAAATATTCATTTTCACAATGAAATTTTTTTTTTCAGATGTTACTATGGCCTACTGAAGTATAATTACACATATTTCATTAGTGTCAAAGGCTTTTATTGACAATTACATTAAGTTTATGCAAAGAGTCAACATTTGCAATAATTACTGTTGGCATGAAACAGGACTGATGGTAGCGCTCACCTTTCCTTCTCCAGACATGCCCCAAACAGGCGGAAAGGAGATTCATTAAAGAAAATGACTATACCCCAATCGGCTTTACCCGCAGTCCAATCCCTGTAGCTTTTGCAGAATATCAGCCTGATGTTTTTTTACTGAAGAGAAGTGGCTTTTTCCCTGTTCTTTAAATATATGAAGGTGAGCGCGACCATCAGTCCTGTGTCATGCCAACAGTAAAACAACCTGAGACCATTCATGTGTGGGGTCGCGTCTCAGCCAAGGGAGTCGGCTCAGTCACAATTTTGCCTAAGAACACAGCCATGAATAAAGAATGGTACAAAAACATTCAACAACTTCTCCTAACCATCCAAGAACAGTTTAGTAACAAACAATGTCTTTCCCAGCATGATGGAGCACCTTGCTATAAGGCAAAAAGTGATAACGAAGTGGCTCAGGAAACAAAACATAAAAAATTGGGGTGGATGGCCAGAACACTCCCCAGTCAAAACTTGCGGTCCCACAAATTCTGACCAATTCCGAGCATTGATTATGCAAGGACAGACTGCCATCAGTCAGGATGTGGCCCAGAAGTTGATTAACCATACACGGGAGAGGCAGTACAGATAGTGGATGGATAGTTGTGTGTGTATGTGTGTGCCCTGCGAAAGATTGGCAGCCTGTCCAGGGTGTACCCCGCCACAAGCCCAAAGTCTCCTGGGATGGGCTCCAGGCCCCCGTGACCCTACAGGATAAAGTGGTATAGACAATGAGTGAGTGAGAGTGTAATTGAGGAATGATTTCTGACTTTGTTCAGCTTCATCATTGATTTCTTTTTTTCCCCGCTGTAATCACAGACTAGCGTGGTGTGACAGGATGTCGAGTCACACGCTGCTGCTTCTGTACGGGAGTCAGACCGGCACGGCCCAGGACACGGCCGAAAGGATCGGTCGTCAGGCACAGAGGAGTAGGATTGCAGTCCGAGTGCAAGCCCTGGACACATACAATGTGGTCAGTATACGCATTTAACATAATGAATGAGGCATCATAAATCATTAACATTTTTAACATTAGCAACATAAATGAGTACAGCACTGTGTGTCGTGTATCAGATTGACCGTTATCAGCTCATGTCTGTGGACTAACGTTGAAACCATGTGACATGGGAAATTCCCGTGTTTGTGTGTTCATCAGGCGAATCTGATATCGGAGGCTCTTGTGGTGTTTGTTTGCTCCACCACAGGACAAGGTGACCCTCCAGACAACATGAAGGTAGGAATAAGTGTGGTGTAAATAAGGGCTCTGCTGCAGTACTGCTAGAACGCACCCGTTAAGGTTGAGCAATATGTTCGCTATAGTGTATACTAGCTTGAGTGTGTAAAATGACCTTGTGGATGGGATTCCACTGTCATGTCAGTGACAGGTTTCCTTCTAAGGCACTGCAACCTGTAGCAGTAACATTCAGAGTCTCCTCCTGTAGGCCTCAGACCCCAGTGACCCTGTACATAGGATAAGTTGTATAGAAGATCTACTGTATGAAAGAATGAATAATTGCAACGATGGTAACTATAATGAATAATGCATTTCGTTTGACCTATAATTTTTTTCTGTAATAATCCAATAATAATAATAAAAAAAACCTTTTTCTTTAGCAAATGTTTACAGTCCATCCCTCGACCTGGACTGAACAAGCTGTAGACTATTTAGTTATGGTTAGTTCTTGTAAAGTGATGTTTGACTGCTATTGATGCTTTCGATTAAAGCCTTGTCACATGCTGACGAGAGTTCCTTCGGTAGCGCTGATGTTGAGGATTATGGCTGCAAGCTAAAGCTGTTTGTGTCCCGCAGAACTTCTGGCGGTTTCTGTTCAGGAAGTCGTTACCCTCGGGATCTCTGTGTCGCCTGGACTACGCGGTCCTCGGCCTTGGTGACTCCTCGTATCCTAAGTGAGATTTTCCATAAAATAAACCTCGCAGCTTCAACTAGAGTGTGTTACATGAGTATTCCCCCCCCTTTCTTATCTCATGTTTTGTACGGCTGAACTGAAATGGATTAAAGGGGCTAAAGGCAGAGAGTTACTGTATAACTGCTGTACTCCAGTGAGCTCTAATCATTGTCAAAGATCGATATTTTTAAAGGGAATATTGAGCAAACAAAATGTCAGGATCCTATGAAGCCCCTAAAGGCACATGGAAAAGAAAAATACATATAAGGAAAATAGATTTTCCTTAAAATACACTATATTTACTAGTACTGTATAAGACAAGTATTTGGCCAAACATGCAATGCCCGTGTATTTAAATACACATACTTCAATGTGGAGTCGGTCCACCTTTTGCAGCTATACCAGCTCCCGCTCTTCTTGGAAGGCTGTCCACAAGATATTGGAGTGTTTCCGTGGGAATGTATACCCATTTTTTCTGAAGAGCGTTTATGTGATCAGGTACTGATGTTGGGTGACGATTTTGGAGGCTTGCGATCTCCGTTCCAGGGCATCCCACAAGTGCTCAGTTGGGTTGAGATCAGTTCTGTGTCTGGACCAGTCAGGTTCGTCTTGGTGTGCAAGGATGTAAGAAGCCGAGTCCAACTCCTGAAAAACATCTCCACCCGAGATAGAACCCGATAGAACACCCTAGGGATGGATTAGCCAGGACTTCTCGTCCAACATCAGTGTCTGACCTCACAAATGCGCTTGTGGAAAGTCTTCACAGAAGAGTTGAAACTGTTACAGCTGCAAAGGGTGGGCCAGCATTATATTAAACCCTATGGATTAAGAATGGGTTGTAAGTTCATATGCATGTAAAAATAGGTTAGTGAATACTTTTGGCAATATAATAAAATATTGTTCCACCTAATGCAAAATAATGTTTCACCTAATGTAAAATGGCTAAAACCAATGAATTTCATTGTAGTTCCAGGTTGTAACATCAGGGGAGGTGAATACTTATGTACACGAATACACACGTATTAATTAAAGACAACTCAATTAATTAAAAGTCCTCGTTTATCTGTAGTGAGCCAGACCTTGTTTACTTTAGCGCACAGTTTTTTTCTGATTCTCATTCTGGTCCACTCCAGGTTCAACTTTGTGGCTAAGAAGCTCCATAAGCGTCTGCTGCAGCTTGGTGCTAACGCGCTACTTCCTGTTGGCCTGGCTGATGATCAGCATGATTTGGGGTAAGAACCAATATGCATGCACAGTTCTTACGGAATTGCTCACACTCGCCGAGGGGGATCAGTTTGAAAGGACGCGAGTACTGAGTGACTCTCGACTGCATACAGATACGAGTTTCACATCGGATAGGAGGTCTGAGTTAGTGTGAACAGAGCACCATGTCCACGGTGGCTGTTAATCAGAACCTTTCTAGTGTCTAAATACAGGCTGTTTTTATAGTCACGTTGAGTCCCCTGACTGTAAAGCGTTGGTGATACATAGGGCTCATCCATCTTCTATCCATCATGTCGCATCAATCTTTTCTACTTTTATTTAACTCCTCCATAACCATTCATGAGAAGTTGATGAAACTTGTATTCCAATAACAGTGTAACAGTCAGTTACAATACCAAACGACTTTGGCTGAACGTGTGTTCAGGACACTATGCCGCTCTGATTAGCCTCCTTGCTCCTTAGTCTCGTTAGTAATGAGCAGCTTAGGGTATAATTACATTCATCACATATACAGTTCATGAACTAGTCTTTAGCAGTGTTGCGTACAACTGGCTTGTATAGTCGAATCAACCTTTTACAGAACCAGAATGTGTAAATGACGTTATTAGAATCCGGACTTTCAGGGTGCAGGTGACGCATGTCTGTCTACCTTAACAGATTAATACATTTTTGTGTAACGATATCTCTTTTATGCAAATATTTCCTTTTTGTCAGAATGCACTCAGACTCAGTTATTGTTGATTCATCTGCCTTGCAGGCCGGATGGAGTGATTGATCCCTGGTTAAATTTGTTCTGGCAGAAAGTTCTGACTCTTTATCCTCCCGCTGCCGACTTAAGCCCACTTCGTGACGAAGATCCGTGAGTCTACTTCATCTCTAAGCCTTTGTTAAAAGTGTGTAAATCTTTGGAGCGTGCAGGGTTAGCACGATGGCATTTGGATTAGCGCAGATGTTTATTGACTTCTTTTGTAGTTTGTTCTGCATAACGTTAACAGCTTTGATTTGTGAATGATTTCAATAAGCAGTAATCAATAAGCAGTAGTCTTGTGGCCTGATTCGTGTTCGATGGGGAATGAAAGTTAAAAGAAAGACTTGAGCGAATCTAACAGTTAGTCTGTGTTTCCTGCAGACTTCCTCCTCGTTATGTTTTCCACTTCCTGGATGATGCTACAGAGAAGCCAGTTGTGAAGCCCTTGTTAACAGACGGCCAGGCTCCGCCCTCTTCAGCCCGTCCCTTCCCCGCTCGAGTGGTGTCCAATCGGAGAGTAACGGCCGCTGGTCATTTCCAGGATGTGAGGCAGATCGAGTTTGACATCACAGACTCAAACATCCAGTGAGTTGTAGAAGCAGCGAGGTTTTGAATCAGCTTTTGTGTAAAGTGAATGTGTACCTTAGGGTTTTTAACTGCTTAAACAGTAGTGTTTAATAAAGGCTGTGTGGGACAGGTACAGCGCAGGCGATGTGCTGATGATGAGGCCGTGTAATTCCCCAGAAGACGTGGATCAGTTTTGCCAGCTACTCAGACTCAACCCTGACCATTACTTTGTGCTCACACCCACAGATAACAACACAGGTGTGTGTGTGTGTGTTTGTGAGAAAGCCGATTGCTCCTCATTTTTGTTCCGAGTGTGTAGCTCAGTGTCTCTGACTCGTCTCTCCCAGCTCCTGTCCCTGTGCGTCTCCCCCAGCCATGCTCCGTCAGGTTCCTGGCGCAAGAGTTTCTGGACATCGCCGCAGTGCCACGGCGTTCTTTCTTTGAGCTGCTCGCCACATTCACCACTAACGAGCTGGAGCGCGAGAAACTGCAAGAGTTCAGCTCGGCTCAGGGTCAAGACGAGCTGCACAGTTACTGCAACAGACCACGACGTACAGCTCTGGAGGTAAAAGTCTTGCACGTGGGTGCTTGACTCCTTAACATGGTTTTCGGGTTTGAATCGGTTCGAATTTCGAGTACAAATTTTTACGACAAGAAACTTAAAACAAACTCTGGAAGGGTTAGATAAATTTACGTTAATGTGAATAGCAAAATAGAAAACATAAATATTTACAAATCCCGAAGGACGCGCAATGCGAAAAATGAGCAAGGGCTCCCTGTCCATAGACGGGGCAACAAGATGCGGTACATGGAGATGAATGGAACCATCCAAACTGATGGCCAAGACCACAACAATGTTGGCCAATAAAAATATCTGTGGCCAAGAGTAGTAAAGTGCTCGCCCTATCATCCGGAGATCGCGAGTTCGATTTCCGGGTGATGCTGTAACCTCACGCAGCCGGAGGTCTAGAGAGAGCTGATGGGCCGAGCTCTCTCAGAGAGGAGGGATGAGAGGTACTTGGTGCTCCCACATTAATCCTGGATCTACCGCCCAATCAGCGGCGTCTGTGAGCACATGCAAGCGGAAGGAGCAGATCCTCCTCCGAGTATGTTACGCCGCCCCCAGTGGCGTGTGAATGAGCAGCTCGAAAAGATCACAATCAATAGGTCGGCTGGCGTCACGTGGTTCAGAGGCAACACGTGATAGTCTTAAACCCTCCCGGCTGAGTGGCAGGAGTAGCCTTAATGTGGGAGCCCCCTAGTGACGGGGAGGAATTGAACACGAGTAAATTGGGGAGAAAATGGGGGGAAAAATAAAAAGATGGCCCCGCGTGCGGCCCAAGAAACGGTTGCTCGACCCACTTGGAGAAGACATAAGATCAGTGTCGTTCTCGTCGCCCTGGATCGAACACGGTTTAGTTTGGTTTAGTTTAGTTATCGATATTAAATACATTCATGTCAATGAGTGTTTGGAAAAGGACACGATTTTCATAACTTTATAAACCACCACAATGGATTTGAAATAAAGCAATCAGAATGTGACTGAAATTCAATGTTTGTCAATTTTCACAGGCTTCAACAGTAATTGGACTAACTAACAATTATCAGGTTAGGATTATTTTAAATACTTGGATTCAAAACCTTGCACTTAGAGCCGATTTCTGGAATTTTTTTGTTCATCTTATCCCATGGAAACTCGATCGGCTTGAGATCTGGGGAACATGGAGGCCTGATCAACAACCTTGAACCTCTTGCCTGCTAAGCCCCATGCACAGCAGACATTGATGAGGGTGTTCTGATTTGTTCTGCATTGCGCTTTTTTGTGGCATCGGGCCCTCCAGGATTTTGCAGATATCATGATCTTGACTATTAAAGCAAATTCAACTAATCCTAAATTCTATGTCACCATGCAGTTTCATTCATTTGAAAATTGAGCTATTCAGTTTTCTGAGCACATTTAGAAGAATATGCGGAGAAAAATTGTTTTATTTTATACTTGTATTATTAATTATAGTATATTATATTAGATTTATTATAGAATATTATTATGCCATAATAACTATACATCTTCCTTTACTTTGATGTTTTGTGCACTTGAGGTATTTTTGTTGTTTGATTGATTTAATATTATTATTGCCAGCAATTAATGTTGTATGCGCATTGATATTTTGGGATTTCGCGGTTTCAAATAAAACTTTTTTTTATTTTTTTTTTTATCCAAGGCCTTTATGGTCAGAAACATTTTTTTTGCGTTGTAGTTCTCACTGGAGCGACTTGCTGTCACTATTTATTTAAAAACATCTATTTTTGCAATGTTCCCTCGATCCTGCAATTTTCGCATTAAAACATATAAAAGCATTGGAACACTAGCATTAGAAAAGCTGTCGCGAAATCAGGAAATCTAAGACACAACAATCACAAAATGAGCCCATGAAATACTGCAGGGACCGATTTTTATATCAAATGAAGTTCAAGTATGTATCATGTACTGTAATGTCAGGTATGCCTTTACAAACTCATTCTTTTGATTTAACAGAGTGGCTGATATTTCATGTGCTTGAAATATGAGTAAACTCCTGTGATGCAAATGCAAACTCCTTTTGAGCCCATTAAAACCCCACTCTCACAGGTAGAACTACACAAAGAAAAGCTTTGTTCACAAAGAATACCATTTAATTAGGGGGTTGTTAACCTTTTATTCAACGTGCCTGATGTTGAAGCGAACACAGACCTCCCAGTATACCAAATCTGAAGTTTTGAACCTGTTTGAAACATGCCCACAGTCACTTAGAGGTAAAACATGATCGGATTGACCATCATTAATTAATCCTGATTGCTCTTTTTTCCGTTAGGTCCTGGCAGACTTTCCTCATACAACCGCCGAACTGAATGTCAACTATCTGCTTGATTTATTTCCCGAAATCCAGCCACGCTCTTTCTCCATAGCATCCTCTCTCCTGGTAATGTCCTGTTTCACCACCTCCGACTTAGAACGTTCATTACCAGAGTCATGTGTATAAAGATCAGTCACATATCATCTTTAGGGAACACATGGATTAGTTGCAGTTTTTGCTCTGAAGAACACTGTGCTCATCGTGCTCTGTCCCAAACATCAATTTATTTTCAGAGATTCAATTTTAGATTCTGATGTTGATCTAGATGGTGATGAAATCTTCCACCAAAAGGATATGTACAGTACAGACCAAAAGTTTGGACACACCTCATTCAAAGAGGTTGAATTTGTATTATGGCAAGAAAAAAGCAGCTAAGTAAAGAAAAAAGAGTGGCCATCATTACTTTAAGAAATGAAGGTCAGTCAGTCCGAAAAATTGGGAAAACCTTGAAAGTGTCCCCAAGTGCAGTCACAAAAACCATCAAGCACTACAAAGAAACTGTCTGACATGCGTCACAGAGGTGACCAAGAGTCACCTCTGCTGCGGAGGATAAGTTCATCCGAGTCACCAGCCTCAGAAATCGCAGGTTAACAGCAGCTCAGATCAGAGAGCAGGTCAATGCCACTCAGAGTTCTAGCAGCAGACACATCTCTAGAACTGTTAAGAGGAGACTGTGTGAATCAGGCCTTCATGCTAGAATATCTGCTAGGAAACCACTGCTAAGGACAGGCAACAAGCAGAAGAGACGCGTTTGGGCTAAAAAACTGAATAAAGAAGACTCTTTGAATGAGAAGGTGTGTCCAAACTTTTGGTCTGTACTGTACATATTATAGCAATCAGTAAACTGTAAAGAGTGCGTCTTTGAGTTAGCCCCTAAGGGATGTTCATATCAAACCAATCCATTTTAGTTGATAAACAGGAAAAAATGACAGACGTGGCAATAACTCCCAGTTTTGATTGCCATTTATGGACGTATGACCATTCAAACATTTTACTGCAGCCATGAGTCTTATCACCATACTGTGCTTGAAGTCTTCATTCTCAAGAAATGTTATCACAAGTCCCGGTTTGACGTGAACGCCCCTATACAATGCAGGGGTGTATACAGTAGCTGTCCTGTCTGTCTGTGAAATGAAGAAACTCAGTGTGTTTGTAATCTTATAATCTTTTTCTAAACTTTCCAGGAACATCCAAATCGAATCCAGATCTTGGTGGCAGTGGTGAAGTATAAAACCAGACTCCTCAAGCCACGTAAAGGCCTTTGCTCTTCCTGGCTGGCATCTCTGGAATCCTCTTCTGGTAGGAATGAATGCTTGACCTTATATCGTGTTAGGGAATCGGGTTAAAGTAGACATTAGGACATATTAATAGACGAGAGATTTCGACTAGTGGTTCTTAACCATTTTTTCTTGGAGTCCCTCTCATTGTATCTTAGAAAAGCTGTGCTACGTCCACAACAACCCTCAGCTCCCTAGCCCAGGCCAGCCCATGTACAAAATATAAATAAATAGAATAAATGTATCTTTTTAAATAGTTAATTAAGCGGTGTGTAATTATGATCTTGTTTAACATGTGCTAATCAAATTCTGCCAACGTCACAGTCTCTCAGCCGCAGACAAAGGCTCTCTATGGTGTGTGTGTGTGTGTGTGTGCGCGCGCGCGTGCTTGTGTGCCCTGTGATCAGTTGGCCCCCATCCAGGGTGTGCTCCGTCTAGCACAAAAACTCTATCTGACTTTGGTCTGGATGCCTCGGGCATTATGAAGGCTTTAAAAGGATAAATAGCAGACACACCTCAATATCAACTGTCTAAAGGAGGTTATTGTATATGTTGGACCTTTTGTATACCTTTGTGTTATACAGGGTGGGCCATTTATATGGATACATCTTAATAAAATGGGAATGGTTGGTGATGATTAACGTCCTGTTTGTGGCACATTAGTATATGTGAGGGGGCAAACTTTTCAAGATGGGTGGTGACCATGGTGGCCATTTGGAAGTCGACCATCATGGATCCAACTTTTGTTTTTTCAATAGGAAGAGGGTCATGTGACACATCAAACGTATTGGTTTTAACGTAACTTTATTCTTTCATTTACAAGTTGCTGACCACTTATAAAATGTGTTCAATGTGCTGCCCATGGTGATGGATTGTCAACACAACCCTCTTCTCCCACTCTTCACACACTGATAGCAACACCGCAGGAGAAATGCCAGCACAGGCCTCCAGTATCCGTAGTTTCAGGTGCTGCACATCTCGTAACGTCACACCATAGACAATTGGTAAAACACTTTGTGCTGATCGGACCAGACTTTTGAACCGAACCACGCTGCAGATGTAAACATGTAGCTCTCTGGTGGTCTAGTGGTTAGGATTCGGCGCTCTCACCGCCACGGGTTAAGAGGGCTAAGGCACTGAGTTACTGATCGGAAAATCTGCGGTTCGATCCCAGCTCCACCTTGATCAAGGCCCTTAACCCTGCCCTCTGACGCCAGTTACACTGGGATATGTGAAGAAGGAATTTCACTATGCTGTAATGTATAGGTGACAAATAAAGGCTGAACTTAACAGACCCTGTTTGATTCTGTGCTCAGACATTAAACCATGTTGCTGTATTCAGGTGACGTCCGTGTGCCTTTATGGGTGAAGAAGGGTGGCCTGAAGTTCCCTCAGGACCCTGACAGCCCTGTGATAATGGTAGGGCCTGGAACGGGAGTTGCTCCATTCAGAGCTGCCATACAGGAGAGAGTAGCTCAAGGGGAAACAGGTTCGTGCTGTGTGCCTTCTCATTTCCAAACATGTTCTGTCTGCTCTGTTTCATTTGGGTCAAGATAAAAATGTATAAAAGCTCAAACTGTATGCCATTTTGTCCGCTCTCTCCTTCCTCAGCTAACGTCCTGTTCTTCGGTTGCCGCTCCGAGTCCAAAGACTTCTACTGTCGCGATGAATGGGAGCAGAAAATCCAGGCAGGTCACATGACCCTGTTCACTGCCTTCTCCAGAGATCAGGTGAGCAGAAGCAGAACCTCTCCTGATAGAGAGACTAAAGAGTTCATACTGAACATCACTATGAACTGGGTGCTGATTTCATCTGATCTATAGATCCCAAGAGTTAAATATAGAGATGATGATATTAGGATAATTAAAGAAGTTCTGATTTAGTTTTAAGGCAGAGTTTAAATGTTACTAATAATAATTGATTTCTAATTGAGCCAGTTTGAGTGTGAGCGATAATCAGATAATCGCAGTCGGTCATTGTTCACGTTTAAAGGTTGTTCTGCTTTTAATAGCACTGTTTAAGTCAAGCAGAATTATTGGCACCCATGGAGAGGACACTCGGACAAAGACGTAGGGCAAAGATTTTGGTTTCAAAAGTTGCAAAACCTTTGAAAGGGTAAACATTTTTGCCAGGAACTGGTCACGTCCACATGTTGGTAGCCAAGCGATGACCGTAGGTAGGTCAGAATCATAGAGTCGGGTTTTCCATGACACACGAGTGATTCGATTCCGGCTTGTATGTAGTATAAAGGGCCTGAATTACAGTATCGAAATCATGTGTTTTTGTACAGGAGGATAAAGTCTATGTTCAGCACAGAGTAAAGGAACATGCCAAACTGTTGTGGGACCTGATTGAGAACAAGAACGCTTTCTTCTACATAGCAGGGTATCAATGCATCATCAAGACCTGTATTGAATTTAATTTCACCCTTTTAGCTCACATGTTCATTTACAGTCTGATGGTTTAAGTGAATCGTTGAGTGTATCGGCTCTTTCCGTGCTCAGGAACGCCAAGCAGATGCCCACGGCAGTGTGTGACGCGCTCAAGGAGGCTTTTCAGCAGGAGGGAGAGCTATCAGAGAGCGAAGCTCAGGAAATGCTGGACACCATGGAGAGAACCGGACGCTTTCAGAGTGAAACCTGGTCCTGATCAGCACACATGTACAATACAAACATCATATCTTCTGGGTCCACATGGCTTTTAGTAGCAAAGGAATACTAAAGTCAAATGAATACACAGCTCTGTGAAGGTGAGGACAGGACGTACCGACTGAGACTTTAAGGTCTCATGACCATGAATCACCGATACACACAACACTTACATGTACAATGTTACATGCTGTGAAAAGAGTCAGGCTTGTCAGGGTTTTTATTATGAGTGCAGATTCATCTCCTTGGCAGCAGAGGGCTCGAATAATACATATCACGCTATAACTATAGTAATAATAAATGTTTGGATTTGAATATTTAATGTCCCTGATTATTTGAACGAGGAACCAATAGAGCTGTGTGATTTTAATTGAATCCATGAGTCAGCTTTTAAATCCTGCTATAATAAATATAGCTGTCTGAGACAAATCACAAACATTCTAAACTTGCAATGCGTAAAATGTGAATTGAATCGAACCAGCAGCCTACCCATGATTCACAGCTCTAGTAAACAAAAACTGGAAACTTTTTTCCACATTGTCGCTTTGAACTGACTCTAAACATTGAATTTTACGTCACAATTGTTAAGATTCTAGCATGTATTTTTTTGCTGTTGCTTATCCAGAAGAGGACCAAGTTATGCAAAATATGTTGCACTGTTCTGATGTAACTACACTAATGCATAGTAATCATACGGGAATAAACCCAAGACTGAAGTGAAAAATGGATTTGGTCTTGCGTCCACTTTCAGTGTACAGACTATGATTGCCTTTAATAATGACGGCGAGACGAGTGTAAAGGCGTCGGAGATGTGAGAGTAGGCGAGTTAGAGAAGTAAAACATGGAACATCGTATCATATCTTGGATAGTAAATATCATCTAGTGTCGTCGTAATTTGAGTTGGAAATCATACATCTTTCTCCTAAGATTAAAATGATCAGAAAGTTGTGATCAAACTGATTTCATGATTATGCATGCAGCTTTTTCCCATGAGGAAGTGATGATGAGCGTTCCTGAATTCACAAGTCTGTCAGTCGTAAGTAAACGAGATGATCTGTACATGGGCTACAGGAAAAGGTCTGTGATTGGCATCAGCCACATCAGGCAAACTCCCTCTTATTTGGTCATGATTATTAATAGTGTTGTGAGAATGTGAGCTTTTTACCCAAACCAGTGTTGTCATGATACAAAATAATAATAATTCCAAGATTGATGGCGTCAGAGCTACTAGACTTTTGGGGGGGAAAAAACATCAGGTGATAAACATGTCTTTAGCAAAGGCCTAAGTAGTGCAAAATCTAGGATTAGATTAATCCATGTCAGATTATTTTCAAAATTAAGATATCTTTGACAGAAAGATTTGAGTATAATATAATACGAACTTGGTTAACATCCTGCGTCTTCTGGTTGGAGATCTGTGTGGAGGCCCTGTGTGCTTTGCTTGGGATGTGTGTAGTGACTGGGAATGTTCTCCTTTACCATGAAGATCTAGGTCTTGGACTCGGCTGATGCAGACAGCTGTTCTCTGATGGCTTGTGACTGCAGTCGCTTAATAGGACTGAAATTCCACAAAGAGTTTTTTTTTTTTTACCTGAGCCTCCAATGACGAAAATGGAACACATCTCCTGTTACAGTGAACTCACACGCAGTATGACTGCAGATCGATCCCTGCGATCCGTCATCACCCCAATGACGATGGGTTCCCTGTGGAGTCTGATATTTTTTTGGTTCCTCTTAAGGTTTCTTCTTTTTGCCATCTCAGGGAGGTTTTCCTTGTGTCACAGTCGCCCTCGGCTTGCTCATGTGGGACAATCTGATCATGAGAATTTAGACATTTTTCTCACACCATCATCTTTTCGAGTCTGTAAAGATGTAGGCTGTAGTCTATAGACTACTCGCTCAATCACTCATCATCCAGGGCCTGGATGCCATTCTAACGCAGAGCATATATACACACACACACACACACACACACACACACACACACACACTCATTCACACACTACGGGCAATTTGGGAACACCAATTAGTCTAATCTGCATTTCGTGGGAGGAAACTCACCGAACACAGGGAGAACATGCATACACACATACCAAAGGTGGGAATCAAACCCAGACCCTGCAGGTGCAAGACGGCATTGCTAACCACTGAGCCACCGTGCCGCCTTCTTTAAGACTAGTTTCTGAACTAAAAGAAAAAAAACAAGTGCTCAGACTTCTTTTACAATGCTTGTAACTTCGTGATTCCTGCAGCTCGTGTTACAAACTCGATCAGGTTTTTTCCTGCTACGTCACACACGAGGTCACTGCTGTCAGCGCTGTGCTCAAAGAGAAAGATCAAACACATACGCATAGAAAAAGTACAGATTATTTAGAAATGTTGGCAGAATACTGTTTTTATACAATGCAACACATGTAAAAGACAGTTAAACAATATTGCCTAGAAATATATTTATGTATTCAAGTCCACAGTCGCTCAGAACTAACATGCGCACATGAATATCTCGCTTAATAACTTACACACAAACTAGACACAGTAACGTCAAACAGAGGTCGTGTCAAAAATTCATATTGGCTCAAATATTAAATCTTATTCCCCAGAAAGCACAAACAGGTTCTTTTGTTTTCATACAGTACTTCCTGTCCTCCCAAAAACATCTTGTGAGGAACTACGGACGAGAGGACGTTCAGAGTGTAAAATGGCTAAATGTTATAGTATCATACGAAATCTGTGCTCCCTGATTAGCGGTAGTCCGGGGGTCGTGGTGCAAATCACCCCTTAAACTGCCTTCCTTAAAAGAGCACACCCTGAATGCAGGCACATTTTGACGATTTTTGCAAAGTTCCGACCTGGTGCATTGTTAAAAATGGCAGGAAGTAACCATCATGACATACGGTTTTCTTTCTCATAAACCGCTGCCTTATTTCTTTATAATAAATGTAGGCATCAACTATCTAAGAGCAAGTATGTGGACCTGGTAGATCTCCTCAGGGAAGTTCTGCTGCTGTTCCTCATGGATGATGCCGAGTCCAGCTCTGGCCACTATGCGGCGCAATAAGGGCAGGTCTCTGCACACGCTGCTGTCCACTTCGTCAGGCACGACGCCCTCGTACGCCACGTTATCTTTCACCACTATCAGGCCATCGGGACGCAGGGCACTTCGGCATCGCCTGAAGAACTCCACCAGGTGATCGTCAGTCAGGTGACCTGGCCGGATAAGAGATCGGAATGTAAAGTCTATCGCACTCATTACACGAAGCACGCATTTTAACCGGCTTACCGATGACCCACTGGATCCAGATGACGTCGTAACGGTCCGACTGAGGCTGGAAATCCTGCAGGCCACAGCAGAAGTAGTTCTCCACTCTCTTGCCCTCCTCGCCCAGGTAAGACCGTGCCTTGTCCAGGAACTCCTGCGTCACGTCAACCATGTCCACGGTACGGAAGAGCGGCAGGAGAAGGCGCTTGGTGATGCGGCCGATTCCGGCACCGCAGTCCAGGGCACAGCCTGGTCTCGTCTTGCCTTTGCCTTCCTGAGGACATGGGGGGGGGGGACACAGTGAGCAAGACGCAAGGAATGCAACAAATTAACTGGATGGATTGACTTATTCATTACTAGCAATGTGGACAAGTGAAGGCTCCAATCACAGTGCCTTGCTAAAGTATTCATCCCCCTTGAAATTTTCCCACATTTTGTCACCACTGAAATCCAATCGAGTGTCTGCGGCAAGACTTTTGTTTGTATTAGTGTTTATTGCCATATCAGCTTCACAGGCTATTTCATGGCAGACACACATTGAACATTCAACTAATTTATACGAACCAATATAATTCTTCCACACCAAACTCGCTCACCCACTGGTGCGAAGTCATGTTGGAACTGGTGTGGGGATGTTTTTCAGGAGGTATTTCCATTGAAAGGAACTCTTAACGCTTCTGCATACCAAGTTTGTGGAACATTTTAGGGATGGCCCCTTCGTGTTTCAACATCAAAACAATTCCCATAAACACATTCCTAAACCATGTGGAAAGCCTTCTCAGATGATAAAAATTATTAAAAATCTTTGCTCGGTTTGCGGAACACTCGTAAACCATGTTACTCGCAATCCGAGGTTCCACTGTATAGTCTAAGGTATGTGCCACTCTGTGTTGGTCTCTCACATAAAACTTCAATAGAATACATTTTACACGTTTGTGGTTGTAACGTGACAAAGTGTGGAAAAGTTCTAGGGGTACGAATACTTTTGCAAGGCACTGTACGTTATTGGAGTCTGAAATATAGAAACGTCTCTTTCTGTGAGGATTTCTCTCTCACACTTCATTCATGTCTAGCGTCGTCAGTTTTGCTCATGCTGTTTTTCACTTGCCGCTGGTTTAAGTATGAGCCTTCACAATCAATCTCGCTTCACACTGATGAATTAACTGTGTGGTCTGCTTTAGCATTAGCGAGCTCTGTCCTGAGTTGATATGAACAGTGTGTTATTGATATTGACAGTGTGATATGAATGGGGAATGAGGAAGACCCTCATGGACTGCTCTTTGGTGCTGGTGCTTAGAAGCCGGCCATCCAAATATGGCGGTATCCTGATGCCTCTGGTGTGCATACGTCCGAGAAAGACTTACAGCACTAGAGAGAGGCTGAAAGATAAAACTTAACCGGAATGCCTGGGAAGGCAAACCTCAAAAAGTGGACACATGGGAATCGACATGTTGCTGATATGGAAACGTGAACCAGTTGCATGAATTACATCCGAATTAAAACTGAAATGCTTTTTGTTAAAGTTTACCAACTGCTCACATCTGGAATCAGACAGAAAGCAACATCCTTTGAGAAAGTACACTGAGGAGATAACGGGGTCTTCCTTACCGATCACTTTACGGGATTCATATGAGGGAATTAGTGGACATGTTACATGCACAGGTCACATAAACATGCAGTGTCCAGTCTGTGCAGCTGCGCAGGGTTCATACTCCCGATCTCCCTTCCAGTGTCTTTCTGGCAACAGCTCCACACAATTTATACTCGTCTCCGAATGCCAGAAATGCTGTACGCTGTGCCCAGATTTTTATCAAACTCCTCTATAGAGCCTTAAATAAAGCTACCTTCTAAACATTTCTTCCACAAGCATTTACTCTAATCTCATATCTGGCCTTTCAGAACATCAAACACACCCAAACTTTAGGCTCTCACCCCAAGGAATTTCTGCAGGAACTTTTTTGAACCGTTGATGTCGATACTGGAAATGCTGCCATACCCGCCAAGCATTCCATCTACAGTGGGCGGGATTTCCTTCCAGTACTGCTCCGCCTTCAAGTAAAAGGTCTCGTTTTCATTCAGGTTGTCCTCCATGCTCTCTGAAAGTTTAAAACACAAAAAGATCTCGATCTGTGTAATGACAACTTCACAGCAGATGTTCTTCTACTGTGTTTCATACATTATATGGTATTTGGCCAAACCTGTTAATTATTGAATTCGGGTGTTTCAATCACCCCCTTTACCTCAGAGCATTGCCCAAGATGTCTTGGGATTCAATGTTTCCAACTTTGTGGCAACAGTTTGAATAAGCCTATTTTCTATTCCAACATGACCGCGCCCCAGTGCACAAAGCAAGAACTATAAAAGATATGGTTTGATGAGTTCTGCGTGGAAGAACTTGGCCGGCCTGCACAGAGCCCTCACCTCAACCCCATCGAGTACCTTTGGGATGAACTGGAACAGAGATTGCGAGCCAGGCTTTCTCGTCCAACATCAGTGCCTGACCTCGTAAACGCTCTACAGAATGAATGTGCACGGATTCCCACAGACTCCAAAATCTTCTGGACAGCCTTCCAAGAAGAGTGGAAGCTGTTATACAGTAGCTGCAAAAGCGGGACCGACTCCATATTCACTATACAATGTTATTGCAGGTTTGGCCAAATATTTTTGTCATTATAGTGTGTGAAATGTCGTACCATAATAAGAGTTCCTGTGATATTCAAAACCACCAGTCAAAAAAGATTTCAAAAATGTATCTCTGTACTTTCTAGGCTACTCCCTTAGCTGCCTGCTGTGGTGTCTATTTATAGTTTACACTCAACATTGACCGTTTCAGTATGGCTGAATTCCAAAGAGCACACAGTTCACTCATTATACTGGGTGCAGAAGCCACTATTGCGTTGTGTACAAGGTGTTATTTAGGTAGGAAATGTGAAGCCATTAGGAACTTAACAGAAGTTTACACCTTGTTGTAGGGGTCACTCATCATAGTAACACACATACACACCAAATCTGGCATCCCCTGCTCAGGCTTCAGCTGTCACCGCTTCTCTTATGACCGGAGGTCAAAGGGAGACACGGCAACAGACAGGGACACTTCAGTCTGATTAGCAAAAAGCCCAAGCTAATAGGAACTTAAAGATCAAATGATATTTAATTTAAAAGCTTTAACCAGAATTATTTGAAAAAAATATTTACCGGGAAAATATTCAGAGATATTAATTATTCAAATAATCACTAAAGACTGAGACATGGGTCACGCAAGAACACGAATGCAAATGACAGCGCTTGGATCAGTTGAGACCAAGGTGCTTCTCTGGTCTTTCGGCTGCTTCCGTCAAGCAATTTTGGCGCAGGTTTTATGCCGGATACGAAATGATATGAAAAGACGAACAGTATTACCTTGTTATCATCTGTGAGGGTATTTCAACTGAAAGACATCAACATAAACCCTATCCATGTGTTGATTTACCACAGTATGCGTAATAGATCGCCTTGCTGTCGCAGATTCCCAGATCAAAGGTATGCTTTGGAGACGATTTGCTCATGCAATGCAGGCACAGTCCTTGGCGGATCCTTACATTGAACACACTTTCCTTTAACATACCCCATCTGATGCCTACATGTGGGGAAAGATCAGGGAGATGGAATGGGAAGGAATTGTTCTGCCACCTTTTTCCAACTTGGTCCCCGTTTACGACCGATTCAATTTGAGTGGAAATAACACTCAACTATGAATACTTTTTTCCTTTTTCGAGAGATCTGTTTCCAACAACAAATGCACAACAAAACTTCTGTTTCACTACAGGGAAAACGTGTTTACAATCGCAGACGTTCATCCGAGATACGCGAGTTTCAGTACAGTATATTTTGGCGCATACCGTATTTATAACTCTGAAATAGCTATACCAGAGTATGATGTTTGAGACTGAATAATAGAGTTGAGGAAATATTCGATTCAGTGATGTATTATCGTGATGGGCGGTCCCTGGCGATTCCCATCCCTAATGAATAACAACATTTAGGCATATTTAGCACAAATACCGAGCTCATTTCAAAATGAGAGGGTTTGTGTCAGGTGTAAAATCTGGGCCAAATTATGTGCGGATCGGATGATCCGCTGCGAGATCCTTCGACGGGAGCAGCCGAATCACTAACAGCAACATCCCTAAATGGCATGACATAAGAGATCTACAAGTTGTGATGACGCGACCTACGGGACTCACAATTCGCACCTTCACTATGACATCACATCCTTTTTCTTTATGCAGATGTAATATGCCGATCGCCACTTACTCAATGTTGAGAAAATATACAAAGTAATAAAACGACCTAAAAAAAAACAAAAATAATTGAATAAATGTTACTGTAACATGTGGCAAACTTTATTAGTTTATACTTTTTGAGCGAAAAAAAAAAAAAAAGCAGCTCTGATTTAGCTATGTTCAAGCTAAAAGTCTGCCTATGATACGGGTATGAGTGAAGAGAATAAGGAATGTGACAGTGCCATGCAAAAGTATTTATACCGCTTAAATTTCTCCACATTACTACTCTAAATGTAAATGTATTTTATTGGGATTTGTTGGGATTCTGATAGACAAACAGAAATTGGCACATAATTGTGAAGTAGAAGGAATTAAAAAAAAAAATACAAATCTTTTTACAAAAATCTGAAGTGTGTTGTGCATTTGTATTCAGACGCCTTCACTCCTATTCCTCCAAGTAAAACCCAGTGGAACCAATAGCCTCTGTGAGAAAGTTCAGGGGGTGTGAATACTTTTGCAAGGCACTGTATACACGCTTTTAATTATATTTTAACTTAATAACAATAAGATTCCCTTATCAGAGAATGAACACGAACACACACACACAGTCCCAGACTTCCAGTGAGCCCTGTACACACTGAATCCTCACTGCATCGTGTTACTAGTCGTAATAAACGACTCAGCTCACATTCACCTCAGAGTTCTCGTTTATTAATTCCGACTCCAGGCCACGTGTTGATCAAACCGCCACCCGTCACTCATCTAACAGCTACCACAGCAAGCTAACATAGCGAACATTCGATTTTTTTATTTCTTCATATTCCTAAAGCACAATCCCGACACTAACCACAGACTTACCTTCTTCCGTGGCAGCAGTGTGTTCATAAATTATCGTAACCTGATTTAGGACATGACCCCGCTCAGCTGCCACTCGTTACTATTTTTTTTTTCACCAATCGTATTCCGACAAGCCACGCCTTCTCTACCGTGATTGGCCAACGCGACCAAGCTTCTGTACAGTGATTGGTTAAATATTCCGCGATCCGTTTCCTGGCGAATCAGCGGTCAGTTTGCGCGAGGTTTTTCGATAATACGGGTGGGGTTGGAACAAGTAAATACATTTAAAAAGCGTCCTCTACGCAAGTGCCGAACGCTTTTTATTTGCGTCATTTCCTTATTTGGATTCCGGAAATGTACCCTGGTTTAAATGTCCCCCTCTTGTGGTGACTTGGAAAATCATTCTGCTTCGAACGTACAGGTTGTTAAAGTGGAGTGCTCTCAACTAACGAATCAGTCTAATCTTTTTCCTCTGTGTGAAAACCTCAATTTTAATGTCAGATATTATTGGGGACACGGTAGAGGGTTGTTTTTCTCTCAAGGTTGGATCGGGAGAAAAGAAAAATACAGCAGCATTACAATGCTTTTTTTTTTTTTTTAGCTGGGGGTGTTTTCGTTTAAGACAAAATGTAACAGGGTTTGTTTCTGCATGTCATAGGGAAAATGAAATAATAAACCTGGTTAATTTGCGGGGTTTGAATTTCCTCAATGGTGGAATATGTCCCAGTCCACATTGCACAATTCTGAATTACTGCATACATGTAACTATGGTTGTCGTCATTGTCTGTGGTTTAAGTGGGGTCTTGTTTTGTCTTCTATCCGCTATGTTGCCTTACCACCTCCTCCCTCATCTTCTTTTCAGTCTACATCCTCTTTTCTAGTCCCATTGCCCTTAAGAAACCCATCAAATTCTTTCTCCCTTGTCCTCTTTCTCCACTCAACCTTAACAAACTTCCCATTGCTCCTTCGACTGAAAGTCCCCACAGCGTCTCATTATCCATCTGACTTTGCCTTGTCTTCCTGGTGTTTCCCGGCGGTTGGCATCCCCTGTGTTACATTATCGCCACCTTCTGGTCTATTTAAGTGGGGTTTGGCAGGAGGCGAGTGTTAAACCTGGTGTAGTGGAGCAGTGGGGGAAACCGCTCACCTCGAAATAACTCAGACACGCACCCATAGTATTATAGAGACATGCAAGCATTGTGGAGTTCTGAGACAAAAGCGCACTTTCACTCACATGACTTTTGATAGTAATCTATTGCAGTATATTACATTCTGATTTGTTTGCGTGAGTATCCCAATTATATGAATCTGAAGGACAGTAACGCTGCAACCAGACTGCGACACAAAGAAAGTTAATCTATCAGTTTGCTTAACCAAAGATCATGGAGCGTGGCATGCTAGAATCTTTGCCATGAAATGAGGAACAGTGGGGATCCATAATTGTTTGTGAAGAACAGTGGTGATCAGAGATTGATCATGATCATGGGTGTCAAGCTAGATTCAGAAAGTGCAGATTGTAATAAAAGCCTGTACTCACAGTTGCCCCATTCTTAATCCAGTGTGACACCCCTGGTCAAGAGGAACAGTGTAGATCAGTGATTGGTAATGAGGAACAGTGCTGACTAATGATTGATCAAGAGGAACAGTAGTGATCGGTGATTGTGATGAGCAGTGACGATCAGCGATTGATGAGCAGTGATGATCAATGATCGTGAGCAACAGAGGTGAATAGTTATTATGAGGGACAGTGGTGATCAGTGATTGTGGGGAACAAGGGTGATCAAGTGTTTAAGTTAAGACAAACAGTGGTGGAAAATTAATATGATGAGCAGTGATTTTGAGGGACAGTGGTGATCAGTGATTATGAAGAACAGGGGTGAACAATGATTGTGAGAAACAACATTGATCAGTGATTATGAAGCACAGTGGTGATCAGTGATTGTGACGAACGGAGGTGATGAGTGATTATGATAAACACTGGCAATTAGTGATCGTGTGAAACAGTGGTGATCAGTGCTTATGAGTGGTCATTGGGAAGAATTGTCATCAGTGATTGGTGGAGGGGAACAAAGGAAACAAATGTTAGGTTGTTGTGAGCATCAGTTCATACACCTAACATCTGCTCTAAATGTCACTATATTTAAAGCTAGGAAACAAAGCCATAAAAGGGGTCTAAAACAAAAGGCCACGCTAAGGACAAAAAGACTAAATCCTGGCGCACTGCCAAGACCATATTGTACAATATCAGTCAAGGACAGTTAGTGCTTTGACTCGTGTATCAGGATTCAGTTAGCTGAAGCTCTCATGACTCTGATCAGTAGTACTCATGCCATGCTGTAAATATACCAGATGACTTCACCTGCATTATTGTCTGAGACCAGCCTGGTAAATCCAGAGTCTATTCTCGGGAACACCAGGGTGTGTGCTGAGGATGGGATGGCACCTGTCACACACGCATTAGTACCCAGAGGTAATTAACTGACTGAGAGATGGCGCTATAAAGCCGCTGAGAAGGCTCCTTTAAAATGCTGCAATCTCTTGCATTTGGTAATTTCCACTGAACCCACATGTCTGGGGTAATTTAAGTCGGTAAGTCTCAGTGTGTGTTTTCAAGAAGCATCCCAAAATCAGGTCTGATATTTAATGCAACATCATTGGCATCTGGTGTGACTTGCTCATCCAAAAAAACCTAAATATTGCTTTCAAAACAATAATGCTGAATGAACGTTTGGTGCTTTTGCCAGCCTTTCTAAGAGACCACAATGCCTTACTATTCCTGTTTTGTGGCGACTATATTCGTCCATGACCATGCTGCGGACCTAGAAGCTGTAAGACAGCAATGTTTCCTCCTGTGCCACAATGCCATGCTTTAAAATATCTCAGTGATTGTGAGAAACAGGGGTTTTTCTTTGCCCCCTTCATGACTATTCATTTCCCCTCTCCTTCTTTCTTTATCCTTTCGTGTTGCATATCATTATGGATTATGGACTAATTATTAAAATTTAGATAATGTAGTGTTAAAATAATTTTGTTATCAAATCTCATGTCAGGTAACTTTCCATGTTCCATTTTCCATCCATATTATTTTAACAATTTATACTCTCCTTTTTGTTTTCCAATGTCGGTTTTGATTTTCAAATGTGTTGCTTTTGTTTGTGCCACTTTTGTAAAGCCTCAATAAAATATTAGAAATGGAAATGACAAAATGCACTGACAAATATGATTTTTTTTTAAA
This sequence comes from Clarias batrachus, assembly GCA_003987875.1. Classification (NCBI taxonomy): domain Eukaryota; kingdom Metazoa; phylum Chordata; class Actinopteri; order Siluriformes; family Clariidae; genus Clarias; species Clarias batrachus. The sequence goes on from QMIH01000053.1 coordinate 205,710, forward strand.
AATCAGATTGCAAATTAAAAAAATAAAATAAGAAATTGATAGTAAAAAAAGGACATTTAAAAAGGGGGGAACATAGTAACTGAAATAAATGCTGGAAAAATGAAAGTAAAAAGGAAACAAAAGAAAAATGAATAAAGGTGCATTTACATTTCTTTTCTTTATTATTCCACAAAAACCTATTTTCTACATTCCTTACCTCAAGCTTCTGCCTCATCCTGTATTTGTTGCCTACCTTCCAACCCCTGTTGTAATATTTTTACACATTCCCTCCCCCTCTCTTCGATCTCTTTCTCTCCATCCCTCCCTCCTTCCCTCTGTCCTCGTCCTCCTCTCCATTTCTGTTTTTAGCGAGCTGGCAGAGATTTACTGTTGATGAGTCAGTATGCAGCTTGTCTACACTGGACAGCCTGAAGTCAGTCGATATTTAATCTGATCCCCCCCCTCCCCTCTCTCTCTCTCTCTCTCTCTCTCTGACACTCGTTCCCTCCTCTCATTAGAATTACAAAGCAGCAACGGAAATGGAGTGGAAATCAAGCCTTTTTGAATAGTCCTGAGTCAGCAGAGTCAGTGCAACCTCCACCTCTTCTTCACCTCCTCTGTTTTCTGTCATGCTGCCTCTCTCTCTCTCGCTCTCTCTCTCTCTCTCTCTCTCTCTCTCAGCCCTCCTTCGTCCTTGCCTATTCTACAATTTTGCATTTCCTTACAAGAGATGAATGTCAGCAGCAACACCAATTTGCACACATGTGATCACACACATACTCACTCCCATCGTCCTACCTCCCACATGCACATACATACATATATATTAGAAATATTGTTCAAATTAGATTACAAAGACCCTGTCTCTGTGTCTGTAAAGCTTGAAAGAAAAACACTTTTTAGCACAATTTGATGTTATTGGAAAATGTCCACCTTGAAATTGGGAATATATGCACAGACAGACACACTGATATTACTGATATTAAAATAGAAATTTAATAATCTTTAATGACATAGTATTATGTTTTGTTATAATGTTATGAACTTTCTTTTTTTATAATTACTTTCTGTATTAACACACATAAATACATTTATATATTTTTTAAAAAGACTATAAAAACAGAAAACAGTAATTAATGAAACAAATAACGGGTTTGACCAACCTTTA
>QMIH01000053.1:216687-246687 GCA_003987875.1 Clarias batrachus
TATATATATATATATAATTTTTAAGTCATGCTTGTCCACTGATGCAGTTACTGGCAATTATTCATATATTCACGTTACTCAGATAATTCATGTTATTTTCAATGATGAATTATTCAGTAATTAAACTGAGACAATTTGGAAATGTACACCAATCAGCCACCACATTAAAACCAAATACCTTATATAATATTATTTATTTATTTATTTATTTATTTATTTGTCTACTTAATAATCGTGTTTTTGCCACAACTAAAGTCTCCCCACAGGGAAATCTCGTGAGTGTGTGTTAGCGTCTTTTCCTCCTCACCACCTTCATCATTTCTTGATTCCACAGAAAAGCCAATAAAGCACAAACTATTGAAAAACTGTCCATGCTGGCTGTGAGAAAGGTATCAGAACACCTAGTGGATCAAAGCTTGCTGTGTATGAGGCTTACAGGCAACGAGTTCAAGCTTCCAAATTCCCCCAGATCTCATTCTGCTCAGGCATCCATGACACAAACCAGTCTGTTCCATGGAGAGCCCACCCTAGAACTTACACCTTCAAAGATTGATTCAGACTATACAAGTACAAAATAAATAATAAATAAATAAATAAGAAAAATATTCTTAAAAATGACGAATGATACCGTTATTGTCTTGGCCTTCCACGTCTATCTATAGAAAATATTTTCTGTGCAGCCTGTACTTTTAGTATGCTAATTAGGCTCAACCTCCCTTCTACGCCGTTGAGATCACGTGACCTGTTTGTAACGTTCTTCAAAACAACCGTCATGGCAGGAACAGCGCCAACTCACAAAGAAGGACGCTCGCTTTTTATGGAATCTGCCAAGAAAAATCTTCACTTGTTTGGGTTCACGACATCTTGTTTGGATTGACACATTGTCACGTGACCGTGAATATTATTGTATAATATTCATTAGCATCTGCCAAAAAACGGGCGTGTGCACAGGATCAGCCTTGTCTGTGTTCAATTATTTTTATGTTCATACAACACATTGTATTTGCTACACTGATTTTATTAGATTTTCTCCTCTTCATTTGAACATACTGTACATTCTTACACATGTAATATACATTTTGAGATCATGTATGGTCTGCGTCAATCTAACGTCCTGGTCCCAGATATTAGAGCTGTTCTGATGGCACAAAAACCTATGCAATTGTAACGTTAATGGTTTTAGTGTTATGGCTGATCGGCGTGTAATCTAGCGTCGTTTTAAGCGCCATGATGTCACTTATCAACCAACAGATTTAAAGGTCACTTTATTGTTTTTTCGTTTTTGCAGACTGAGCAGTAAAAAACACAACGAATGCTTCTTCCGATAGCACAAAAGCAGCGGATCGTCTGGTTATAAGCTGGACTAGTGTTAGCTAACGTGATCAGAATTTAAAGAATGTTCAATTTATAAATAAATAAATAAATAAATACTGTTTGACCAGATCCATTCCACCTCACAAACTTACTGTAGAAGCACATTAACATGAAGGAAGGATCCCACATCATGTGTATGTATCACTCAGCTGTTACACTCAGTTGTATCCAGAAGCAGTTGCTCAGTAGTGTGTGTCTAATACCACAAACCCCCCCCCACCACCACCACTTCACTTTTATGTTTAATATTAGCTGCATTCGTTTCGATTCGTTGTCACAGATGTGCAGTTTTGTTACAAAAGCATATTCAACCCCACAATGCAGAAAATGAAGGTTTTGTGCTGCAAGAGCTTCGGAATACTCCACGCTCTTAATCAGAGGCAATGAAGCAGCATCGCGCCGCGTGGCTCTGAATAACCAATGACTGAATTAGCACCAGGTCTGAGTGCTGTACTGAAATTAGCTTTAAAGGGCTCAGGTCTAATGTGTTTTTATTCCTACTGAGGGCAGGATTGTGTGCGTGCGTGTGCGTGTGTGTGCGTGTGTGTGTGTGTGTGTGTGCGTGTGTGTGTGTGTGTTAGAAGCATATTTATGGAACTAAATAGGACAGTGTTATAAAATCCCACTAGCTCTCAGCCTGTGCTAGACATGACCAGCCCATTGCTGTCTTTTTTTCTTCTTTTTCCTTTTTCACTCTTCCTGATGATCTTTCTTTCTTTCTTTCTTTTTTCCCCTTGTGTTCTTCCTGGTGCTTCCTCGAATCCTCTATCTTTTTCTCTCACTCCCTCTCTCATCTTTCACAGTATTGTCTGAGCTTGAAATCAGCTTGGGTTGGGCAGATTGGAGCAGACAGTGCAGAAAGAGAGAGAGAGAGAGAGAGAGAGAGAGAGAGAGAGAGCATGCTGCCTATCCACATCAGTGCTGACCTAGAAATGGAGAGAGAGACAAATAAGGAGAGAGCACAAAGAAAAGGAGAAGGTTACTGGGAGGACAACCATAGTGTCCGTAGATAAATGTGTGCGTGTGTGTGAGTGAGAGAGAGAGAGAGGTTAGTGTATCAAACAACACTGGACCTTATTTTCATACTGACTCTCATACAAAGATGCAGGCATCCATGGGGAGTTCATTCACTTCATCTCTTTTTTATTTTTGTTTTTTATTTATTTATTGTGTGTGTGTGTGTGTGTGTGTGTAGGCAAGCTCAGTCGAGGTGTATCAGACTTGATAGACTGGCCATTAAAGTTACCATCACAAGATGCAAATTGTGCAAGTGAGCTGGAAAGCTTATTTGCTCGGTAGCTGCTGTGCCTGACACAGCGCGCGTGTGTGTAGATCCTACACTCATTATACATTTATACAAACCTGTGATGTACGCAGAACTGACATCACTAGCTCCGAATGAACACAGTTAGCATTAGACTGGTCTGTCCGAATAATTACATGGCATTGGACTTAATTTTATTGCCACATAATGTTGTTGGGTCTAAACTCAAGATTATTAGTCTGCCTCCAGAGGCTTGTGAAGTGGGCACAACGGGCATGATGGGTGCATGTGCTTCGTTTCTTACAGTACCTTAAAATGCCCATTGCTTAGGAATAGGGTCAATCAGACCAATGATTTAAAGTCCAATCTTTATGCTCCCTAACAAATTAAAGCCTTTTTTCTAATCAGTTTCACTAACAAGTGGTTTTCATATGACCACACCACTGTTTAGTCCCAATCCCGTGAGTTCCACTCACATTGTGTGTGTATGGAAATGCTGGTACTCTTATTATTAAACATAGCTTTGATTTCTACTGTCAGTTTTTTTTTTTTTTTTTTACAAGGAAACTTCCCCCAGCATTTAAGTCAGTGGTTCTTAACCTTATTCCTGAAGGACAACTGCCCTGCATATATTAGCACTGTCCCAGCGTTAATTAAGAAAATGTCGTTAATTAGTGGATTCGTTCTATCAGGTGTCCTGGGAGCTGAGAACAGGGTTAGGAAAGGAAAGGCCGTTTTCTCACTGGGAACGATTGTTCCGTCCTGTACCTGAGCACGATTTCTCCCCCTCCCCGAACGCCCTGCAGGTCTGCGTACATGTCACACGGTAACATCGGTTTCCGAGCCCGGGCACTCTCTTGCGGCTTGCGTATTTACAGTACACAACCAAAAACACTAGGTGGCGGTAGAGAGGTAGTTGGTTTGAAATTAAGAAAGAAGAAGAAACACCCGCTCGGGTCTTGAACTATGTGATACCTGTTAACCTGTTAACGCCATTCTTTGTCATGAAAATGTCCAGGCCAGGTGGTGCTCCAGGACCGGAGTTGAGACCACTGGCTTAAATGATCTCTGATCATGGTCATTCATGATTTTGTTATGGTCAGGTCTCTATTCTTGAAAAAGAGGGTCATTCAAGTCAAACCAAGAATTTCCGATTGCGCAGAATAACAGAATAACTACCTTCCTTTCTCTATATAATCCCCTGCTAGACTGATGCACCTATCCCAGTGTCTCAGTAGTTGCTTCCATACAATCAAGGAAGAAAGTTTTCTCAGTATGCTGGAGCTCGGATCGGACTTCCTGCTTCAAACTGGAAATGCTGGCGTCACGGTTTCTTTTTTTATTGTCCCGGACGTGAAAATGGCTTGATGGCTTGAAGCGAGGTCAGGGCTGTATGGGGAATGTGGCTATGACTCCCAGCCGAGTTTCTGTAATGTGCAAGTGGTGTTGGTGAATAATTGTGTGCACAGTTCCCACAGACTGATGTGTCTCTTTCGCAAGTTTGTGACAGGTCATCTGTCTATTTTCAAGTATTGACGTGTTCTACTCACTGAACTTTCACAGAAATGACTACAGTGGGCTCGGAGCCACCTCAGGGGGAATCATCATTCATGGATGTACAGCCTTCATTAAAATGTTTGCACTATTCAAATATTTCACTGTGGCTAAGATTCTCATCAACTGTGAAAGTGTGGTTCGGGGAGCATGTGGATTCATGCGGAATCATTTTTACACATAAATTCACCACCACCATAATCAAAGCTAAAGGTGGCTATAATATACGAGCTGTGTAGGAGACTTGAAACTGAGTGATCAACAGCCAAACTCTGCTACTAAAATGAGGTTGTGGAACCCAGTTTCCTGTCACAGGTCATACACCCCAGCAAGACAGGTAGTTATACTGCATCGGCATGGTCTCTCCCAGGCTTCGTATTTGATTTCAAAGCTTCCGAAGAAGCACAAAGAAATGGCACTGTTTAGGAACGTAGATGCAGTGGGTGTCCATGGAAACTTAATGCAGCAGATGAAAGACAAATCATGCTTGCTTTCATTTGACACGTCCAGCAGTGCCTTTAGCAAAGAACTGACAGAAACCAATGGGATCCAGGTACACCTACTGTCTACTGTCTGGAGAAATCTGGCCAGTAGTGGTCATCATGGGATTATCTTATGTGTGTGTGCATATGTTTCTTTTACTGAGACTACAAATTCCCAACCATGTTTGCTTTTTACTAGGCAATTCCATCAAAAACCTTTTTTTTTTTTTTTGCTTTCTATTGGAAATTTGTGTATGTGGAGCACTTTCAAGAAACGTTCAGCATCCATCTTTCAAAATTCTACAACCTGGTATCAGATTTGTGGCAGAGAATTAATTTGCAAATGAAGCTTCCTTGCCTTCACACAGTGAAACAGTGTTGTCACTCGGAGAAACTTCATTTTTCTATTACCTTAAAAATGACACTTCAGAGACCCCTACTGGTGTTGTCTGATCACCTGTTTGTACTATTACAGATCTAAGCCTAGACTATATTTAGTTGCAGGTTCATATCATAAGTCATTTAACAAGTAATTGTTTAATTATTATTATTATTATTATTTTCTTCAGTAGTTTAGATACAGTGGTTTAGAGATTAGCAATATCGTCTTGCACGTCCAGGAGCTGGGTTCGATTCCTTCCTTGGGGTCTGTGTGCATGGAGTTTGCATCTTCTCCCCGTGCTTGGTGGGTTTCCTCCCACAGTCCAAAGACATGCAGATTAGGCTAACTGGTGTTCCCAAATTGCCCGTGTGTGTGTGAATGAGCATGTGAGTGTGTGTATGTGTGTGCCCTGCAATGGATTGGCACCCCGTCCAAGGTTTACCCTGCATCATGCCCTGCACCCTGGCTCCAAGCCTTTGGGAGCCTGTATACAGTGAGCTACTGAGTAAGTTAAGATATAAATATTTCATTTGTGTAATCTTGTTAAAAATGTGCTGGTACCCACAAACAACCTGCACCATACTGCCAAGTTCACAATCATACCATAATTCAGTATTTCTACACTCACAATTTAAAGACTGAATCTCAAAGCCATATGGTACACAAATGTTATGGTTCTCATTATGAGAGAAGGATGGATGGCATGATTCTTCTTAGTTAGTGGCAGTCAATGTGGACTGCACAGGAGGCTGTGTTACTGTAGTTATGTTAAAGGAGAATATTGCTACCAGCGTCATGTTTGCACTGTTTGCTTAACCCCAATGGGGGAAAAAATGGATTCATTGAGAAGATTCATGTTTTACATTTTTTTTTTCAGATTTTCTACTACATAGCTTCAAAAGCTAACCTGAGACACTGAACAACTACACAATGCTGTTCAAAGTGCGCACATCTACATGAACTCCGCAGGATTCTAAACTGCCCTTGTTTGTTGAAGCTATGTTACACTGTCTTACGAGCAGTACGAAAAGTAAAGTGGTGAACTTTGAACACCAATGGAGTCTTGAATGATACATATTGTATAAATTGTATTTTTTTTTTTTTGCTGTCACACTATAGCTTTAAAGCCAGCAGACTGGTTTGTTGCTGTGTGGCTGTTGGGTCATCAAAAATGTATTAGCCATTTTTGTATTAATATTTTACACAGGTGAAAACTCAATCGCGAGCAGAGCACCTACCGTGCAATAACTGCGTGCTGGTGGGGTGGTGGTGGTGGTGGTGGTGTGTGTGTGTGTGGGGCGGGCGGGGGTGTCACTATAAAAAAATGCACAGGACAATTAATAATTAATGGCTACAAGTAATTCTATTTTTTTTTTTAGGTGTCCTGACTCTTGCCCTTAAACAACATTAGGTCAAATAAATGTCTTTGACTACAAATAAAACCAGTGTATTCTTCCTAAGTGAGCAAAAATAGGTTAAGATATGTTCTGACCTTAGCATTCGAAATTTCCTGGCTGAACAATGAATAAGAGACGGAACTTTGTAATTCTAAGGTCAGAAGATGGTTTTAAATTGACTGTGTGATTTCCCACATGACACAGTTCATTTCACCCAAACCTCAAAGTGACATGTTGCAGAGACTCGTACTGTATCATACAGCCAATTTGGGTTGCTGGCGGTTTGATGAAATGGAAGAATTAGGTATCTTCTTTGAGAAAGCTACATCATTTTAGCACCACCTAAGCACTAAGGCTCTTATGTCTGGCTCTACTGCTATTATAAGGCCATTTGTATGGTAAATAGTGCTGAAGGCAAAGTTTAACATGTGGTTTTCAGAACAGAGTGCCTGTGTGTTTGTACAGTATGGGTGAGAGTTGTGGTATCGGCTGCATTTCTGCGGCATACCTTGACAGTGCTTTGAATTTCAAGCCATACGCCAGGTCTCTCATAATCCCATACATGCAGGCGTAGTCTGTCAGAAAAATACAGGAAAGAGAGAAAGACAGAGGAAACCATTCAAAAATTGAGAAGGATATATATTTTTTTCACCTGAGGCCACCATCTGGTGGTGGAATGGAGAAACTACAGCCTGTAAGACGGCTGGGAGGAATACTCTAATGCTGTTGAACATAATCTCTACCTTTATATTCTAACGTATCCAAAGTCCAAGAACATTTTTGGAATTATGTATACATCATAACCATCACGGTTTGAAGATTATGTATTAATATAAAATTCACTAAATCGTACTTTCATATTTGCTGTTAGTTTACAGTATATAATAGCTATTAAAATCAAGGCTAAAATTTAATAGCTAACTGTGGTGATATATATATATATATATCATAAAAAGACATAAAAAGATGCAATTGCTCAGCAACAATACAAAATATCCTGTAGTATTTGAAGGCTTCTCAACTGTTATTAAGGGGCAAAGAAATAATTCCAAGAAAATGTTCCCTACACCATGATACTACCACCAGAACTCTTGACACACGGCAGGTTGAATTCACGTATTTGACGCTTTTGATGTGTATTTCTGACTATATAATCTATTGTGGCAGAAATTGAGACAAGACAATGTTTAAAAAAAAATTTTTTTTTAGTTTTGGCTGTCTAGTTTCTGTCAGCCTGTGACCACTGCAGCATTAATTTCCTGATTTAGCTGACATGAGTAGAAATGTAGATGTGGTCTTTGACTGTTGTAGCCTGGTATGTATTTTGAGATGTTTTTCTGTTCACCACAGTTGTATAGCAGTGCGTGGCAACCATTGGTACCAGCCATCAAGTCACATAACATCTTTCTTGCTCCTCACTGGCCTAAGGGGTGGTTACAGAAGGGGCAGCACCCATTCAGCACCCACACTGTTTTGAACTAATAGAGAGCACGTGGCTTTACCCTCTCCGAGCTCACTAAGGAGTATAAAAGGAAAACATTCTGCCATGCTCACTTCCTGCTTGTAGTCTCCCAATGAGTCATCTTGTGCTGTGTTGACCTCCTCCCAGGCATGAGCCACTGGGCAATTCTTGCACTCTCATGTGACAGAAGCACAATTCTCCTTCTCTCTAAGTCACTTTCCCTCATTCTTTAAATTGAAGAACACCTATTTTCCTCCATTTGTTTTATCCTCCAGTACAATAGTGGGTCACAACACTGATCTGCTGGTCAACAGGAAAGGCACGCAACTGTTTGGGGCCCTAGGCCATTAGGGGCCTCCGGAGGGGTGACAAACTCAGTTTTTTAATAAGATCGATGTGATGAATGCTGGCGGGAGAGCACCCCAGCAAATTTTTCATAAGGCCCAAACAGACTGGGTGGAGAATAGAGGCATAAGCACAGAGCAGTGGATCCATTAATGCAGCCTCTTATCCAGAAACATACAGTCACTAAGAAGATGAGCAGGAGCCTGTAGGGTGTGACCCAGGAGTTCTTTCCCCATCACTCTTTCTTAATACAGCTCCAATGTGAGGCCCCACAACTACTCCCCAAGCTGAAGGCTTGAAGAAGATGGAGGCTTTTCTTCTTACCGTCGAGGGGGCAACAAGGTGCAAATCTGTCCAGCAGCAGAAAGAGCCCCTGCCCTCACTCTACTATTCACTGGTGAGGTTCAACTGGCCTATTTTCCTCTATCCACGATGCAGAGAACTGTGACAAACTAAAGGCAGAAATCCTGTGGGCATTCTACCATCTGCAATGTTACTGACTTTGATGAATGGGCCTAGAGCACCACAAAAACATTCGCCAACAGCTAGCTGCTTTCTGCATATCACCTAACCCTGGCTAGAGCTGGAGAAGCTTACTGCCTCATCATGACTGGAAGGGTCATCCTGGACTGATTCCTGAGGTCTCCATCACCCAAACAGAGAAAGGCAGGAAGAACATGATTTCTTACAGTTCCTATACCAAGGCCTTAGATGTATGCTGAACATCCAGGACCATGATGATGATGATGAGAGACAATTGTTTACTCCTGTATACAAAGGGAGTTTCCTTCCATTGAGTTTTAGGTTGGGATCCAACAGAGGAGTGGATGTTGTGCTTATTTCTGGCTCCCAACTTACACATGCCTCTTCTGCACTAGTCCAGATTCCCTGAGCTGCCGCCACCTCCAAGGCCAAGACAAAAGTAAAAGCATGACTCGAGCTTAACATGACTTTTGGAAGACATAGACAATGCTGATGCAGAAGCCAAAGGCAAGTCACACCATCACCATAACCCTTTTTCTTCTGTGTCTTCCAACTTTGGGTTTTTGGCCATGGGCAGAAAGAAGATAAGTGGCTCAAACACTGCTGGGGCCAGTAGTGAAGACCAATCCACAGGTCATTCTTCACCAGCCACATAAATAGTCTATTACTAGACCCAGCAACAAGGTACCTCACTGCAAGGGGGACACCATCATGCATCTGCCCCACACACACTCACTATACACAGTCACTTTGCCATAAATAATATGCTAGAAAAGACCCCGAACCAGTTTTATTGGTGAGGCATAGAGGCACTCCATAAACTAGTGACCTTCCCAGCTCGTTCCACTCCTGATCCCTCCTATTTAAGCACATAGGCAGGCTTAGTGGCCCTTTTCTGAAATCAGCAAAGTGAAATTTGCATATTTTGGTCACTGTTGACTATGCCAGCAAGTAGCCTGAGGATGTCCTTCCAACCCTACCTTGGCCTGCTGGATGTGGAGAGGCTTGTAAAGATCAGACCTTTTCCTACCGGACAGTTGTCAAGTATGCGAGAGAGCAGGACAAACGTTTAACCCAGGTGCATGAGTGCTCCTCTTGGTCTCGAGCACAGGTTTTAAGTTCCAAGCTCACTGCCATTCTAGAAAGTGGGACCCATCAAGCCATCAAAAAAGAGAAGAGATACCCAACTGTCCCACATAAACTTGCTCAAATGACTGAACTAATGCCTGCTGGCTACATCTATGTTTCTCTTTCTGCAGGCCCACAGGAAAACTTCACAGACTGAAAGGGGGAGGATCTACCACCAACTCAGCAATAATTGTCAGAAAGCTGTTCTTCATCAACCCCAGCTTAACACACATCCTCCAGAGAACAAGACCCCCCCCCCCCAGAAGGAAATTCTGGCTGGAGAGAGTGAACTCTCACTAATCCCTGGGATCAGTAACTTTTATATTTACTGTCAAATTATTTTTCTTTGACACACAAGGTTGTCTGTAACAAATACAATTTTAAAGCAGCTATATAATCATTATTTTAGTGCATTCAAACTTACATATAAGTAAGAAAACAGACACGACACATAGTGACCATATTTCGGGCAAAGATTTAATGTGACACATCAATCACATCGCTTTTTTTCTGTCTCATGATCACTGTAGTAGAGCTACCAGCTTCACAGACTAACGGCTGGCACTGGTGAATTAAATGTGTTCCCTGGATTTGTGCAAAATGTTGAAGACAAGAAAAAAAGTTCATGCATCATGCGGTACAAACATGTATAAAGATGTCTGGTGCATTTTACAATTTGGAACAACTTATTCAATAACTCATATGATAATATGAGTTATTGAAATATACAATACATTATAAACCTAGGATCACAAGAAGTCAAGTCAATTCAGTAGATGAGAGGTGAGGTCTCTCTACTCAACTCTGGACATTCATACACATAATTCTATGAAAACATGTCACTGTCAAAAAGAGTGCACACACACACACACACACACACTCATCTGTAATATCATTACTAAAAAAGCAATCCATTATTACAGCAGGCTGTATGTGGCTATTGGTATTATGTTCACCTCCACAGGGCCTAAAGCAGCACCAGGTCACACAGGCATCTCATTTAAGAGCTTGTGTGTGTGTGTGTGTGTGTGTGTGTGTGTGTGTGTGTGTGTGTGTGTGTGTGTGTGTGTGTGTGTGTGTGTGTGTGTGTGCAAGAGGCTGATCGATCCAGCCATTGCTAGCACCAGGCCCTGAGAGACAAGAAGCAGTGAGAAAGGGAGGGGGATTGAGTGAGCGAGAAAAACAGAAAAGAGAGAAAGTGAGAGAGCAATGCAGAAAGAAGGAAAGAGAGAGCTGCACAGCTATTCAAGCTAACTCGTTATGTCCAGGGCTTATTGGAAAGCAGTCCGACTAAGGCCCAGTACTGAAATTAGTTATTGATCTAGCCTCCCATCCCCTGTCTCCCTCCCTCCTCCTCACGTTAGGCTTCAGGACTGCAAAACCCCCTTCTGCTGATTCGTACTCTTTCATTTGCTTCTTCTTTTTCTAATCTGTTCTTCAACACTCCCTCTATATATTTATACCATCCATTCACCGTGCATCACCCTGGTCCTTTGTTTCTAGGACTGGTTTCTCTGACGTTTGATCATTTCACTACACTTCTCTCTCTCTCTCTCTCTCTCTCTCTCTCTCTCTCTCTTAATGACACACTACTTTACATTTTCCACTTAGTTACATTTTCTGTTCCACAGGCCTCCATCTGCATTGAACTTCTCTACTCTCATATCTTGTGTATGCATTTACTTTCCATCTTTTATACTATCATCCTCATATTGCATACTTTCATTTAAATGCATTGAATATTGCCACATTATTGCCAAAATCTGATTATTTTTATTTAACAAATGATTTGGTCAATGCACTTGTTGTTTCTTCAACTTTTTCCTGGATGCATCGATGCTGCCACCACACGCACACACCCGTTATAAATAAAGGAACAGAAAGGCAGAGAGAGACAAAGAGAGAGAGAGAGAGAGAGAAGGCTACGAATGAGATGTGCACAGAGAAACACACACAAAGCAAATCTGACAGAAGCAAAAGCCGTATAGTCATTAAAACTTTAAACACAATGCATTCATGCTCAACACAGATATGAAAATACATAATAATCTTTATAATCTTAATATTATGTTTACAATATAAAGGAAGCTCATGCTCATGGCATGCTCACTAGCAATAATGAAACATCTCAACACTACACTGACATTTCAGAGGCAATTTGGAATGAGGTAGAATCAGTTGCTAAGAAGGCAAAGTGTTGGTTAAGATGACATAACGTTATCAGATGTACCTGCTTTTACATAATTGGAAATAAACAATGCACTCACATGAACGGATATTTTGATGTTTACCCCAAAGATAATTGAGAAGACATGTAGTTATGTCCAGTCAGCTGCAGAGCAGACTCTCCTTAAGCAGCATGGTTTTAACTGATGCCCATAAGGAAAGAGATGCAGCTCATCTTAATTCACAAACCATTTGGCAAACTCATTCACTTACTCACTCACTCTTCGTCTATACCACCTTATATCTGCATACAGGGTTATGGGGAGTCAGGACCCTATCCCAGGAGACTTACGACACAAGGCGGAGTACACCCTGGATCGGGTGCCAATCCATGGCAGGGCACACACACTCTACTGGCAATTTGGGAACGCCAATTAGCCTAATCGGCATTACTTTAGACTGTGGGAGGAAACCGAAGCACCCGGAAGAAATTGCAAACTCTGTACACATAGACTCTGACGTGGGAATCAAACCTGGACACTGGCGGTGCAAGAGAACAGTGGACATTCCTTACGCTGAGTACTAGTTGCTGGATATGGGCTCAGTTATTGAAGCAGTGGGTCCTGGGTCAGAATCAACTCTGAATCACAGTTTAAATTTTACCAACAGTTGATATGGATGGGTGTGGGGATGTTTAAATTGAAGACAGTTTTTGTATAATGAATACTGGGCACACACAACCATACAGTAAAGACCAAAAGTTTGGACACACCTTCTCATTCAAAGAGGTTGAATTTGTATTATGGCAAGAAAAAAGCAGCTAAGTAAAGAAAAACGAGCGGCCATCATTACTTTAAGAAATGAAGGTCAGTCAGTCCGAAAAATTGGGAAAACTTTGAAAGTGTCCCCAAGTGCAGTCATCAAGCGCTACAAAGAAACTGGCTCACATGCGGACCGCCCCAGGAAAGGAAGACCAAGAGTCACCTCTGCTGCGGAGGATAAGTTCATCCGAGTCACCAGCCTCAGAAATCGGAGGTTAACAGCAGCTCAGATCAGAGAGCAGGTCAATGCCACACAGAGTTCTAGCAGCAGACACATCTCTAGAACAACTGTTAAGAGGAGACTGTGTGAATCAGACCTTCATGTAGAATATCTGCTAGGAAACCACGGCTAAGGACAGCAACAAGCAGAAGAGACGCGTTTGGGCTAAAGAACACAATAAAGAACACAATAAAGAACACAATAAAGAAAACTCTTCGAATGAGAAGGTGTGTCCAAACTTTTGGTCTGTACTGTACACCAGCATTTACACAGCACTCAATTTCCCTGAAAACACCTCAGCCTTTTAGGATGGTTCTGCTTGTTAGGTGATCTGACCTCTCTGTGGGCCTAATTAAACCTTATTTGTGAATTATCACTTCTGCAGTTTCCTCTTAGTGTTCATATAACAGTTGGTAGTCATCTTCGGGTTCCAGAGCTTCCAACACTGACTGCAGGACACAGTTAATGGCTTGTCATTAGTCACACCTCGGTAAGGCTGTGTACCAGCTGGACAAGCTAACCTAGAAACTAAACTAAGAGCGGTGTGGTTGAAGGTGGGGAAACTGGCAGTATGTAGCTAAATGCTGAAAATTTAGAGTGTAAAAGGCAGAAGGACAAGTCCAGTGGGGAGAATAAAAGGGTGACAGAAAGGAACTGACTCCAGTCTTAGCGAGTGGTGCGTGGTACAGCAAGGTGAGGGAAAACCACTCGACCACATTAGCCACGGGCCACTTGTCAGTAGAATGTGAAATGTGAAAAACTCTAAGCAGAATGCAAGTGGGATATTTGACTGTAAGGAAGAAATGAAAGAGAAGGACATCCCGCTGTGAGTTGCGTTAGCAATCTGATTAATGTAGTAGGATAGGTTTGAGCATTGTCTTGATTTCACTAGCCACAGGCTTGCTAACTGTGTAGATACCTGGGCATGTGGAAGTCTGATGCTGAGGAATGGGCCTTTCTTTCAGCAGGAAAAAAAAGTGAAATGTGTATGGAGACTGACCTCCAAACAGCAAGGGAAGCCGACTTGATTTTTATTAAATATGCTTAACTGTAAAAGACTTTAGATGCGTAGAAGACTGTGGGACTGAACCACAGTGCTCGTTAATTGGAAACTGAGTTTGGTTGCTAGCTAGTATCTGCCAAATGTACAGAAAGTTCAAATCTGATATACGATATTTATGCAGTTGAGGGGTCATTTCACAGTACTGGAGAAACGCCTTGAGCCACCCCTCATTTCTTCATGTTAAATTAAGTTAAATTAAATTAAATGATGTAGATTTAAAAAAGCATAGAAATTAACATTAGCAACCTGGGAAACCTGCAAACCTCAGTTAGCTAGGTAGCTAGTTTGCTAATGCTATTTTGTATTTGATTTGTTTTCTTAAAGTTATTCTTTTTTTATACAAATAAGTATACTGGTGATGCTAAAAAATATAAAAATATCATTTACAAATTTACAACCTTATTTGCCCTCTTGTCTGTTCCAACCACTCAGTATTCAGCATCACCAGTATACTTATTTGTTACAGTCTATTGCAATTAAATGGCGGTTTTAGACGAGGATGGACTTCTACATGGTGGATCCAGTAGTGACATTTTGTCTAGGCTTGTGATTGGCCCCCTGTTGATTAGGGATGCTCCTGACAGCACTTCATGTGGACAAAGATACTTTTAACACATACAGTAGGTCGTATGGACAGAATTATATATAAAAAAAATATAATATATTTTATATAATAAAAAATTACAATTAAAAAAGTAGAAAAATCTCTGTTTTTAAAAATACCTGGACACGTGTGATGATGGTCTTAGATGTCACTGCGTGGCTTAACGAACAAAAACATTGCTCTGGTTTGGTCAGGTACAGGGCCTGGACTAAATATGATGAAAAAATAATGGCTCAAAAAGTCCTTCAGGAAGCCTGGTGGGACTATTTCTCAATGCTACAGTGCATTAAAATACAAAACAAGTTTCAGGGCTTCCGAGTGGCGCAGTGGTTAAAGTGCTCGCCCTATCATTCGGAGATCGCCAGTTCGATTCCCGGGTGATGCTGTAACCTCTCGCAGCCGGAGGTCTAGAGGTCTGATTGGCCGAACTCTCTCAGAGGGGAGGGATGAGAGGTATTTAGTGCTCCCATATTAATCACTCCTCTACAACCAGTCAGTGGCGTCTGTGAGCTCGCGCAGCGGAGGGAGCGGATAGCGCTGTCCTCCGAGTGTGTTACTCCGCCCCAACAGTGAACGAGCAGTTCGAAAAGATGCGGTCGGCTGGTGTCACGTGGTTCGGAGGAAACACGTGATAATCTTCGGCCCTCCCGGCTGAGTGGTAGTAGTATAGGATAATAAGTATGGGAGCCCCCTAGTGATGGGGAGGAATTGGACACGACTAAATTMGGGAAAAAATCGGGGGAAAAAAAAAAAAAAGTTTCACTCTTTGGAAGCAACAGATAAAGAAATTAGGGATGGCTCAATACTTTTGCAAATGTCCGGTATATACCTTTTTCTGATCTCGTTATTGTGCATGCTGACAAGAACCAATAATCTGAAGTGTTCTCCTACTTAGTGAAGACATTTCCACGCTTGATTTTTTTCTGGACTCTGGGCCAGAATTTGAGACAGTTGTTGGCACGGTAAAACTGATTTTGTTCCCAGGTAGTGATCCCTTGTCTTATTGAAAATGGAGATCTGGGGCTCGCTTTCTGAATGCAGTCATCATTGCGTGAGGAAGCTAGCCACTTGTTCTATTTATCATGAATGTTTCAACTTGTCACTTTACTTCCGATATGTAACAGCTTTTTTTTGGTGTTGTTAATTCAGTTACTCTTCACTGAAAAACACAGGATGTATTTATGCATCACTATTATGTATTACTATCTTCCTAAACTAATAATACAAAACTTTCGTACAACTGGATGAAGCTTACTGAAAATAGCTTACCTTGACCTGAGCATGTGAGCTGAGAATAAATAAGCATTTTAACTAAAGCTAAGCTAGCTAGCTTGTGATAACTGAGGTAAGAAGCTGTGTTCTCTGGTCCTCGCCATCTTGCAAAGAGCCTGGTTGTTAGCTGCTTCTTACCTCAGTTATCACAAGCTAGCTAGCACTTAACTTTAGTTTAGTTAGAATGCTGAGGCGGCTAATGTTAATTTATATGCTAACCAGTGGCGGCTGGTGCAAAAAAAAATATTTAAAAACAATATTGATTCGCTAAGAACAAAAGTGGGAGGGTTCAGGGCGCACAGAGCTGCGCTCCAGGGATGATTTGAAAAGATCCAATCAGAGCTCAGCCTCAAGTCACATGCTTTTCAAAGATTTACGTGCCTACATAGACACTCGCTTGTCTGGCGCCCCGCGTACACGAACATGAATGAACGTAATACAGTTTAGATTTTTTTTTTTATTGCAAATAAATTATATTAAGAAATACAGCTGAATATTGTGACTAAATGACTTTATTTCATTATTAAAATTAGTAATTATTATGTTAAATAATTACATGTTAAAGTAGCATTCTTCTCTGCCTAACTTTAACGGGTGCGGCGCCCCTGCGCTCCGTATTGACCGGCCGCCACTGATGCTAATGCTATTTTGTATTTCAGAGGTTCAGCTAGCAAATCAGTCACACCCTAAATTATGCATACTTTTATAGCTTAATATAATTTTAACTGATGAGTTACATGAAAATCTCCCCTGCACAGTTATAAATGGGTAATCTAGCTATGGAGACCTAAACCATTTTTACCAGGCTTCATACATGTTTATTTCTGTTGGAAAATGTGACATTGTAGCAAGGGGTTTATGGGATTGACTCACTTTTGGAGTCAGCTCCTAGTGGTCATTTGAGGAACTGCACATTTTGGCACTTCTGCGTTGTTCTCATTTTTCGCAACCGGAGGTTGTCACTGGTGAGAACAAGGAAACCAGTGATTATGCCCCGCCAGCCCCGCAAACAAGCCCAGAATCGGTCATGTGTGCATACTCAAGTATTTGGGCCAAGTGTGAAAACGCCCTAAGTGCTGCGCCGATCCAGCCTTTCTACCGACGGGTTGAAACAAGCATGCCTCTTCCCACTCACTTCAGTCATTTTGATTAGAGAGATTTCATTCCTGTTGCTACAATACCAGGATTACTGTAAAAGATGGTAATGGCTTCCTGTAAGATTATAGAGCACAACATTTAAACCATAGTGGAATAACATTTGATGCTCTGTGACACAGTTCCCATGAATAGTTTTTTTTTTAAATAAATAAATTACCTAAACCAGGAGATGTGTAAATCTGACTAGCATACTGTGATCTTGAATGTGAATCTTTGGGCTGCCAGGACAAATAAATGCCTTCCAGTTTAATTTAAAAGCAATTTGTGGAAACTAAGTTGATTGATTAAATTCAGTACATTGTTTAGTTACACAAAACAGTATATTTTTAATGGAATAACAGTATTTTGATTATTATTTCCTTATTCTTTGTATTCATGATTACCTTGGGAATGATGTCTGAGCCATTTTTGCATTAGCAGGATATTATGTCACGTATCATTATAGTTGATGTTTAATTTGGTTAATTAATTATAATTGATTTAATCATTCAAAGAATTGGTTATTTTTATTTTTATTTTAAGCATTTAAGCAGTTGATCTATGACCAAAGTGACTGGTTTGTTGTTGTGTTTCTTACAAATCTACATTGGAAGGATTCCAGATCCGAACCGATGCACTGAGAAAACACATCTCTACAGCAGACTGTATTATTCCAAATGTAAGTTGCTGGGTGATCCGAAACCCGACGGATTCCTATTGGCTCTGTAAGGAAATAAAGAAGTATGGTGTGTTTCTGTTACGGCATTTCAGTGCTGTGACTCTGCTGTTTCCTGTTTTCTCTTTGCTCGTCTCTTGTGACTTACACTCCATGTGATCATGTAAACAGAAGCATGTGGAACGCAGCATCACTCTCACAGCAAACATGTCACAAGAATGTTCACACAGACCTTAATTCAGAGGCCTTAGTCATCTGAATCATGAAATGAAACTTAATTTAAGACTTATTTACATATTTTAAAACACAAATAGAAACTTTATTTCTGCTTGTTGACATGATTCCGACTTATCCATGCTAAAATTGACTTTTCTATTGTATAACCAATTCTTATAAAAACTTTTGTATCGTATGAAGAAATCATGAAGCATCTCATTCCTCACTCTGGGGCAAACTCACAGTGTTGGCAGCACACAAAGGAAGAATATTTGGCTTTTTCTAACAGTCATCAGGCTGTCTTGAACTAATAGGGTGCTAAAAGGTGGCGCTAGTATGCACCATCCATTCACCAATTCAGCAGAGGTGCAATGGATAGCGTTGTCCAGTCACAGCTCCAGGGTCCCAGTTTAAACCTGAAGATTCAGATTACTGCATGGGTGTATGTTTTTCTTCTTCACTGAGATTCTTAATTTCTCCCAAAAACTTGTTTTGCTGCAGTAAATTGCTCCTAGGTGTGAATGTGGGTGTGCATGATGCCCTGTGACGTACTGGCATCCCACACGGGGTCAATTCTTTCCTTGTGCCAGTAATAGCAATATGTTCAGAATCCAATGCCAGGATAAAGTGATGAATGAACACAAATCATTAAATTAATTAAGAAATCACTAAAACAATCCCTGATAAAATGATGGACAATAAAAGACACAAGATTCATAGATATCACTTTTATATGGTCTGGTCTCTACCTCACATGCATTCATAATTCATGTCCCAGTAGGGCCAAAAAATGAGTAGATGCTTCATGTGTTTTGACTTTTGTTTCAAACCAGTCCTCTGACGAGGTTTAAATAACGGCAAGACTGTTCCGGAGCTGAGAAGGAACATTGCAGAAACAAAGGCCACATTCTCCAGTCAGACAGGAAGTAACAGCCCCAGTGCCCCTCCTTCTCCCTCTCTGCACCCCCCATCCCTCTTTCCCAACCGCCCGCCTGTTAGTGTTCAACTCACATGGGCTGAGAACGCGGGTGAGAGAGAGAGAGAGTGAGGGAGAGAGAAGGAACGGGGGATGGGAGAGGGGGAGTTAAAGGAACAAAGGAGGAATTTAAATAGCACCCCCTCTTCCCTCATCCCCTCGCAAGCCCAATTGCTCATGAGCCCCCCCCCACCATGTTGGGCATGGTGGGGGTTGCTCACCCAACTAGCGTTGAGTCTTTAGATAAGCAGTCTGTATGTGTGTGTGTGTGTGTGTGTGTGTGTGTGTGAGATGTTTGGGGTTGAAGTGAGATCTAGACGCTAAGGAGAATGGGGAGTGTTTACACTATCACATAAGCAAAAGGGGATCCCCACTTGCTCTCCCACCCAGAAAAAAAAAGCCCTTAAACGGCTTCTCAGAGTGTACACCTCAGCACCTGGCACTGAGCTTGAGCTGGGTCTGTGTTACATGGGTAACCGGTAATACTCCAGTTCAAGTCCATGTAGAAGTCAACGTAGGTCCATAAATACCAAAGAGAAGCGTCTTCTTCTATTGGAGACACACATTCTAGTGGGTTGTAGAGGATCCAGGCTCCTACAGGAGAAATATCTGTCATAAAGAAAACACAAGCATGTATTTATAGACCAAAGAAGCCCTCCAATCATTTTAGTAGTTGTTTTTATGCACCAGGAGCACTTTTGCTTTTGAAGGAGAGACCTTGTGCAGCAGAATTCATGCAGAAACTGTCTGTATTGCTTAACCAAGGGTTAGGTGTGATGCAGAATCATCGATCCATTCTCTTGAAAATGAATTATATAAGCCATAATTATAAAGCGCATGGTAAACAGGGACCAGAGGACCAAGTGACAGCTACAGGAAATTCAAATCAGGTCTGGAAATTAAATTTATTGTGAATGAAGATTTCAAATTGATTGAAATGTATATAGTGAAATTTTCGCATAGTGATGAGACTCTTGAGAGCTGAAGTAAAATATTTAAATGGCGCAAATGTTATAAAGAATGCTGTATAACTGTGAATGGCGATCCTGGCTGAGGTGGCTCGGTGCGCAGTGCAGTCATTCCTGGAATTCCTGATCAACACCACTTGCACATTACAGAAACTCGGCTGAGAATTACTGCCACATCCCCCGTACAGGCCTGACCACTCTCTAAGCCATTTCCGCATGCTTAGGACAGCGAAGCAGGCAGTCCTATCATGGCGCAGGTATACTGAGAAATACTTCTACCATGACAGTATCCAAGCACTCGTTAAATGCTGGAAAAAAGTGCATTCGTGCAGCAGGGGATTATAAAGAAAAATAAAAAGTAGCTTTTAATCTGATCACTTTTTCTCTGTTATTCTGCACAATCATAAGTCCTGGTTTGACTTGAACGCCTCTCGTGTATGTCCTGGTTTCTCCTTGACTATTTTTAAGTGGTCATATGCTGCCTTGCCGTCATTCGGCTGACCAGTCTGACCACATGTTCCAAGCAAGGCAGTTACTTCCTCCTTGATGAAACTATGCACCTCCAGCCTTCATTTAACCTACCGCTCAGTGACCTACAGGAAGTGTGTGGTAGACTGTGAAGTACTTCCAGGAAATAGATCAAGACAACAAATGTAGGAAGGGTGAATGTGACCTAGATGTTCCAAAGTTACACTATCCAGTCTTCCTCATTTGAAAAGGTTAATAAATAAATAAATAAATAAATAAATACGGACTTCATTTGTAACGTTATTTATATTTCACATGTAGGTTACTATGCTAAATTCCGACAAATTCAAAAATTACAACAACAACAACAACAAAATGCACAAAAGAACTGAGGATTCACCTACTGAAACTAAATCAAGAACGCCGTTGCACCAACTTTCCTGTGGCAGTGCCATGCTTGTGAAGCATGAGCCATGTTGTGTAATATTGACCCTCAGCCACCAGGTGGCAATGTTAGTAAGGGCTCCTGTCTGTTTCAGACCCAACCCAAGCACAGGGACCTCGACTTCTCTAGCCCAGAGAGCGTCAGAGAGAAGAAGTGTGTGTGGCCCGTCAAAAGTCCATGAGCTGAGTTCAATAAATGGAAAAGCAGGTTGGAGGTAGGGGAAGAATGTCGAGAAGGGAAGAGAGTCATCCTTGTCTCAGGCTTGGAAGCATATTATCACCAAATGGATCACAACAGACCAGATGGGCCCTGTTGGAGTTTAGGAATAAAAAATGGGAGAAAAAAAAAAAACTGTAAAAAAAAAAAGTTTTTTTAATAGTTTATATATATATAAAGAAAGTTAAAATCCCTTTAGTGTCTCAATCACTGTGAAATGTTTTTTTTTTAGACTTCTTCAGAATCCATCATCAGACATAAAAAAAAAGAAAATTTTATGGCTGAACTAGCCATCATGTTTATATATCTGGTGAAATCTCCAGCATAGACTGCTCTCAAGGGCAGGCGCTTCAAGGTGCCCTTGATTAACAAAGAGACAATCAAGGCATGATGTTCCTTAGGAAGATATGCTTTTAGTAGAGTTAGCATTACAGAATGAAACCACCATGGCTTGCTCAGAAAACCTCTTCAGGTCTGGAGACACAGAACTCACTAGCAAGCACAGGAGTTGTTATATAACCGGTCCTCATGGTATTTCTCACAAGGAATGAACTATAACTATCAGGACCTGGCTTTGCTCATGTTAACTAGGCTAGACCACGGCAAGCATCAGTTGTTTAAGGTGTGACACAATAGCATATGAAGATGAACAAAAAGAAGGTTCTCGATGGTGGGTATGAGTGAGCGCACTGCGGAGTCTATTTCTTCAGGGCGACCGCTGTCACTTAAATTATATAGTTAATGTTACTTCTAATTTTCTTTCACGCTAAAGTCTAATTCCCCTCTGTGTCTCTCTGTACCCCTCCTGGATGGTGAGGGTGGCTGTAACATTTCCTTCTCTAGCTCACCTCTGCTCTCTCTCTCTCTCTCTCTCTCTCGCTTTCTGTTTGGAGATTAAATGGGCATCCTGCCAGTTTTTCATATTTGCTGGCAGCAAAGGGGCCAGCTAACTTCCTGGAGGGGAGGGGCTTACTGAAAGGTTACATTTGCACAATGTGCCTATGGAAAAACACAGAGTTGGGAAGAACAGGGTTGCCAGGTGCATGGCTTTCTGGCAAAATCAGGCTGCTTTTGAAATGTTGCCACAGTGCTGATCTTTACTAACTTAATATATAACCTGTTCATACACAAATACAGTATATATATATATATATATATATATATATATATATATATATACTGTTTCCTGTTACTTAGATGGATAAGTTCCTGTACCACTTGCACCGATGACAACCTGAGGGACGAGTTTACTTTTTTTTCTCCATACATGGATCTTCTAACCTTAATCACGATATTAGCTGTGTCATTTAGTGTATATAAGAACTTTATGTAAAATGTACAGTACAAGGTTAGTGACCTTTTATGTTTGATTGTTTGTGTGTACAAACATCATAAAGTTGATCTGATCTCAGTATTAGGCCTCAGCATGTGACTTTTTTTCTTCATGCCATTATTAATTCAACAAAGACATAAGCAATGGTCTTAAAGCAGCAACTCTTTCTACACATCAATCTGGAGAGGGTTATAAAACCATTTCCAAACGATTTGGAGTTTTACGTTCTACAGTACGAGATATTAGTCATAAGTGAAAAGCATTTATGACAGTTGTCAGTCTTCCCAGGAGTGGACGTCCCAGCACATTCACCCCAAGGTCAGACTGTACAAAGCACAGAGAAATGCAAACAAAAACACAAACAAGAGCTACATCTTGAAGTCCATGACAGCACAATTAGAAGAAGACTGAACAAATATGATTTGCTGCTTGGTAGCATTGCCAGGAGAAACCTTTTCTGTCTAAAATGAACATGGAAGCGTGACTGAGGTTTGCAAAACTGCAATCGAACAAATCACAAGACCTCTGGAACAATGTCTTATGGACAGATAACACCCAACCTGTGTTGTTTTGCTTTAATGCCCAGCACCATTTTTGGCAAAAACCTAACAGAATTTCAGCAGAAACACCTCATACTCTCTGTCAATCATGACGGTGAAGGGGTGATGATCTGGGCTTGTTTTTGCAGCCCACAGGACTGGGAACCTTGCACCTTGAGGTCCTCCCTATACCAGAGTATTCTAGAGGCAAATGTGCAGCCATCTGTCTGACAGCTAAAGCTTGATCTGAATTGGGCCATGCAGCCGGACATCGATCCAAAGCACACCAGTAAATCTACACCAGAATGGCTGAAAAATAAAATAATCAAGGTTTTGGAATAGCCTCGTCAAAGTCCAGACCTCAACCCAATATAAATGCTATGGCAGAGTGCATAAGCAAATGCCCCCAAAACCTCAATGAACAGGAGCAATGTATTACTTCAAGTTATTGCTGCTAAAGGTTGATCTACAAGCTATTGAAACTTAGGTTTTTTAATTCTTTTTTTGACTTCATCTTTTTAAAAAGTTATTCTAACATTGTATTTGCCTAATACTAAGACAGATCAGATGATTTTTATGATGGTTTTACTCAAAAAAGTGATTACTCTACTTATAAATATATGTAATAATATGAGTCTTTGTTTGGTCTTCTGTGAAATAACTATGAAAACTGATTTTTTTTAAAAACACTACTTTGTTGTAGGCTATTATATGACATTGTGCTGTTAAGCCATTACATTATACGATGATATTTACAATACCAAAGGCAGTGTAATTAGAATTTTGCTATTTGGTTGTGGTTTGGGATGGTTTTTAATGCCTGTTAGATTTCTTTTGTCTTGCAGATCTGGCAACCCTACAGAAGAGTCAAAGTGAGAGTGAGAGCAACGGAGAGAGCGCAAGAAGGGAGGAGGGATGGGGGAACAGATAGGGTGAGAGAAAGGGAGGGGGATATTTGAGGCTTGCGAGAAAGAGAGAGGGAGAGGGAGGGAGCGCAGGCTAAACCAAACGACTCCGCCGTTCTGCTGTGCTCGGGTAATGGAAAAAGCCCTCCAGGGGAATATTCAGCATGCAAGAGTATCGAGTTGCTCTCCATCATTACAATGCTGCCTGACCCCCCCTTCACCGTCTCCCCCCCTCTTCCATCTCTTTCCCTTTAACTCCTTTCCTACTTTCCTCTCCTTCTCCTGCAATGGCCAAAGCCTCTCTCACCCCCTACCACCCTCCACATACTCACTTTTTCCCCTACCTTTTCATGTCTGTGAGAAATGAAAAGGCTTTCTGGGAGGCAAGCTATGGGCCATGGGAGGGCGTTTGTATCAGGCCCGTTTGAAATGTGCACATAGGTGTGTGTATCCGTGTGTGCATGTACGTCAATGCGTGTGTATAGTGAGCTGCATGAGCTGCCTGGCAAGTTTTGGGGAACAGCAGCGGGCAACCGTTTTGGTGTGCGCATGAGTTTTGAAGACATGTTGGTAAAACAAACACCTTGACGGTGACAGAGAAAAAGGGAAATAAATATGGAGATATCATTTATATTTGAGAAGACATAAGGGAAACAATTTGCCAGTCGCACACAGCCAGGCCTAAATAAATGTTATGACATAGAAGGTCACTGACATCATGAAACAACTGGTGTGTCTTTAGTTTTACATTATGCTTAAAACTTCTGTAGCTTTGCACAGCTCTGGCAACCAACCGAAGCCTGTTTTAATAACAAGAATTGTCAAAAATGCGAGTCCGTGGAATGCTGGGTTCTAATTTTTTTTTTTTTTTTACTTTTATATGATGATAAAGTCTATGTAACCGGTGAGCAATGTACGGTACTGTCAGCTGTACAATACAGAGCCATACAATGAGAACAAAGTCATCTTAGGAAATTCCAGGGCTGGCAAGGTAAAGTATATTTCAGTTTTGATCTGCCCCCTTGTGGACGAAACTCCAGATGTAAAATAAATAAATAAATAAAATAAAATAAAATAAAATAAAAAGGACAGGGAGATGGATTTGATTAATGTCATTTGCATAGGCGCCCCATCCACTAGTGTTTGTAGTCACACATCAAATATAACCCTAGACTAACACACACACACAAAAAAAATCACAAAGCCACTAATACATATTACAAATGTCAATAAAACATTACTTGAGAGCTGAAGAAAGCATAGCACTATTTAATATACATTAGCAGGTACATACCCAGAACTGACTAGTGCCACTGTTACAAGAAGAGGACGTTCACATGGACTCCTGGCTACAGACAGTACTGACAGGGGCCCTGCGGTTTACAATTTTTTTTACGGTTATTAATTAAAACCTTCTGTATTACAACAAGATGGAGAAAACCTAGTTCTGCGCAAAAGTCTTGGACCAACCTTCATTTCTTCATATTTTGTTTCCAAAGAGTGAGACTTTTTCTAGGGTGTCTTTACACTGCCTGGACAGAAAAATTTACCATTTTAGAGGAGAGTTAAATTATTGGGCTGCATCAAGCAAATAAAACAAGTAAAGGGATTTGAAATACTGGAACTGGGTTTAGGGCCCTTCAACACACTTTCAAAACCTGGAAAGATAGTGCTGAACTGTTAACTTTATGGAAGGAACGTGGCAAAAATCAGCAATAAAATAATAGCTATGTCCATACACACACACACACACACACACACACACACACACACACACACACACACACACACACAATGTGATGAGAACCCACAGGATTGGGATTAAACAGTTGTGTAAGAAAACCACTTGCTAGTGAGGATAATCAGAAAAGGCCATTTGCTAGAGAACATAAAGATGACATTTTGGAACAATGGAAAAAGGTCATGTGATCTGATGAGTTCAGATTGACCATATTCCAGAGCAATGTGTGCCTCAGGGTAAGAAGGGTACCACATGACGTGACGCACCCATCATGCATAGTGCTTGCTGTGTACAAGCCTCTGGAGGCAGTGTTATGACCTGGGGTTGGTCAGTCGGTCAGGTCCAGGTTTAGGAACATTGTGGCAATAATCTCTCATTTTTGGTATGTCTTTGTCTCTTATTTTCAGTCCAGTCCGACCAGTTTCAGAGGAATGTTTTGTGTTTGTTAAGCCACACAGTGTCCTATTAATCATTCAAACATCCATCAAAAAAAAAAAATCCATTTAACTTAAGGCAGGAACCAGTGAAAAACAGGTGCAGAGGATGACAGACGATCAGGCCAGTGATTAGTATACTGGTGATGGTGAATGCTGAGTAGTTGAAACAGACGAGAGAGGAAATGAGGTTGCTGCTGAGATTGAAGCAAATCATTTTAAAATTGTAACTTCTTTACTTCTTCTTAATTTCTAAATTGTATCCTAATTCAATATGAAGAAAATGGGGTGTCTCAAAACATTTGCACCGTACTGTAGCAAAGTCTATTTAAAAGGATAAATATGAAAATTTAAGTGAAGAATAATATAGACAATAATCAAAATATTTGCTGATTATGGTCTGTCATAATTCATTCTGCGCTGTTTGTGTTAAGCCTTGTATGAAAATTACAAAGAAAAAACAAAAAATATATGCAGTGGAACCTTGGATTACGAGCATAATTCGTTCTGGAAGCAAGCTCGTATTCCAAAACACTCGTAAACCAAATCAACCCTTCCCATAAGAAATAATGAAAACTCAAATAATTCGTTCCACAGCCCAAAACAATAAATACAGAAAAATAATTAAGACAATATATAAAGTAAATAATATATGAAAAAAATTTAATGAAAAAATAATATGAAAAAAAATAAATGAACCAGCGCCTTACCTTTGAAAAGAATTGCGGCTGAGGAGAGTTTCTGTGTAAAGCAGAGTGTGTGTGTCTGTGTGAAACCGGGGAGAGGGGGTGTAAAAGCGGGAGAGTGTGTGTGTGTATGTATCGGACAAGACATGCTCGTTTTTCAAGTCAAAATCTATTAAAAATCTTTGCTCGTCTTGCGGAACACTCGTAAACCGGTTTCACTGTATATATATTTTGACTGATAAGCTTGTTGCTATACGAGCTGCCATGCAACACTGATCAGGCCCTTGTTAAGTCATTGCCATTGTACAGATTATAATACTTTATCAAGACCTAAAGTTTTCTTTTCTTAAGGTCAGTCAGAACCTTTTCAATCCAGCCATCAACAGCACATCTCTTACGAACATGGTCGGAGTTTCTCTATGCCTTTTCCCCCTGGTTAAATATAAACACATGCCAACCAGTTTAATAATGTCACCATAAAACACATTTTGTGTTCTATCGAATAGGCAAAGCATATTTAATGACTTGCTGCAACCACTGCCCAGTAATATGGGTACAATATGGGTTTAATAATATGGGTTTCTGTTGGGTCATAGGGAAGCAGAAGCCTTTATTTACCGTTAATTCCTGTCTGGTACAATCCTGTCTCTATTCATTCTCAGCAATGGAATGAGTGTCTATATAGAATGCCTTGATAAACTGCTAATGTCAGTCACACACAGCATGTTTCATTATTTTTTAAGGTATAACAGCAATGAATAGCCATTACTCAATCCTATACCTATTTTTTTTATTTAATTTTATTCTTAATAATAAAAAAGCAGACGAAGCAGGCCGCAAAGAAAGAAGAAATTATTCTCAGCTACATTTCCTTCATGTCTGTTTGAGTTTTACCATTTCAGCCTAACAGACGTAATCAAATACTCTCTCTCTCTCTCTCTCTCTCTCTCTCTCTCTCTCTGTCTCCTTCTTCTTCTTTGGAATATATGATGCTTGCCCTCCCTTATATACACTTGCTTTGAAGACCTGGTGCAGTGAGGAACCAGTAAAGTGTGAGGCAAAGTTTAGACGAGCCAATGTAAGTCACAGTCAGTGTAATTTAGAAGCAGTGATAGAGACTAACCAATTCAATAATAAAAAAGAAGAGAAGGAGCACTGATGCTCCATCCCCAAGTAGCATACCCTATAACAAGACGCTAACAGGCTACTCTGAAGTCTAAACTGCCCCAAACATGTCTAAGCGTACCACCATCCATCAGGCATGTGACAGGTTTTATTCCAGTGGAGGGACCCAGGCTGTGTGCAACCTCATTTTAATCTCATTGCACTTCCTCTCTCTCCCTCCCTCCCTCTCTCCCTCCCTCCCTCTCTCCCTCCATCCCTCTCTGTCCCTCCCTCCTTCCACTCAATGTACGTGTCTGTTTCCCATACCAGACAGTGTCTAGACCGAAGCAATTATAGACACGGCTTGAGCGTCTTACTGCTGCCCAACGATTGAGGGCTCCAGCTCCAGTGCCTTTCTAGCAGAACACATTAGGGGAGGGAGTGGGGTGTGTGGGAGCATAGAGGGGTCACTGCAAGGTGTTATCATCACCCAGGCCTCATTTCTCTTATCTATGTTTTTCTCTTATCTATGTACCTACAATAACAAGATAACAAGATCAACTTTTGCTGTTGTGTCTTAGAAACCAACGCTCCAGTTTTTGGTAAATGGGACCATACTGGTAAACCGTGAGAGCTAAGCAGAGGTCTAGGAAGCCTGAGCAGAACGGGCTTTGTGCTTTCCTACAACAAAACAATTCAGCTTTATATGGTTGAAGCAGGAAGGAAAATGACTGGAAGATTTGAGCTTTTCTCACGTATTGTCTTGAACAGTGGAAAGCACGAATGGAAAATTATATTTAATAATATGTTATGTTTTGTTAAGCAAAATGGGAAACTGATGTTTAAAGCACCTCTGAAAATATGCTGAGAAAAACCAACAAATTTAGCAGAAAGAGATATGGTTGGGTATTTTATTCTTTTCAGAGCAATAAACAACATGATGGTACATGATGGTATGTGTTGCACATTGTAAACCAGTCATTAAACATGACTAGAGGTCTTTTATAAGATAAGATAAGATAAGATAAGATAAGATAAGATAAGATAAGATAAGTTAAGATAAGATAAGATAAGATAAGATAAGATAAGATAAATCTTTATTAATCCACAGGGAAATTCCAGTATGTACAGTATATCAGTTAAATTATCATATGTTGATTTCAATGCTACACTGATAATGTAGAGTAATGTAGAGTAATTCCAATAAAGCCTCAAAATGACTGTATGATGTAGTGTTTGCAATAAGTAGCATTGTCACACAGGGCTCTTTCTTCAGTTTTTAATGAAACCCATTTTGGAATTCTGCACAGACTCATAAGAAGAAAACAAATTAAAAAGAAAAGTTCATGAGCCCAAAGTCAGACCTAAGAACATAAAAGGGATATGTACAGTACATGCAGCTTTTGTATTTAGAAGTGTTTCCTAGAGTGCTAGATCACAGTCTTGACGCTTCCCTTCATACCAACTGAGAAGGACTACATACAGGTCACCAGACCAGATCTCTCAGTCTATTTGGGGCAATAGATGCATTTGGCAAAGGGGCTGCCAAGTTTTTCCAATCTTTAGCAAGGGCTGCACTAAAAAGTGGATTTTACTGGCCATTTTGGGGCCACAAACAGGATTATAACCTAATGACTGATTTTTGGGGTGTGAATAGAACCTGTGGAGATTGTGGAGTATGGGTGGAGACAGTGTGTGCAGACAGTAAGACATCCTGTTGCAGTGAACTGACTTGTTCAGAGACGATGTCTACCTGTGCCTTGCCAACCCCTTCTCACGACTTCTCAGTGGACCAGCTTGTGGCAACAGTCAAAATCAGTAAACACAGTAAATCATATTAGCAGTATGATGTCTCAGTGTCCACAGTCTTTGTTTCTTGAACAATTGATGTGCAAAAACTCCACATGAACTAAGTTCTGTTAACATACTGCACCTCATGGCATGCTAGATATGAGCAGGACCTCAATATCTTACCAGGGATTAGCAACTGCTAGTCAGGTAGGTAGCAGTGAAGGAGGATCGCTTGACTGCATTAGCTATGCTTAGCCACATTCTCAGTAGTCAGATAGAGTAAGTGAGGAAACCCAACTCTGGCTGACTCTATGCAGAGCAGAGTGCAGCTAACATTAGCATATCAGT
>QMIH01000053.1:251687-288988 GCA_003987875.1 Clarias batrachus
AGAGCAACTTTTGCATCTCATTTGAAAACCAATGACCCAGAGTCGGGAGGAAGAATGGAGAGGCACACACTGCAAGATGCTTGAAATACAGTGTGAAGTTTCCACAGTCTGTGTTGATTTGGGGAGCCATGTCATCTGCTGGTGTGGGTCCACTTAATTAAGTCCAGGGTCAACACAGCTGTCTACCAGGACATTTTGGAGCACTTCATGCTTCCTTCTGCAGATGAGCATTATGGAGATGCTGACTTCATTTTCCAGCAGGACTTGGCACCTGCCCACACTGCCAAAAGCACCGAAAACTGGTTCAATGACTGTGGTATTACTGTGCTTGATTGGCCAGCAAACTCGCCTGACCTGAACCCCATTCAGAATCTATGGAACATTGCCAAGAGAAAGATGAGAGACATGAGACCGAACAATGCAGAAGAGCTGAAGGCCGCTATTAAAGCATCCTGGTCTTCCATAACACCTCAGCAGTGCTACAAGCTGATAGCTTCCATGCCACGCCGCATTGAGGCAGTAATTACTGCAAAAGAGGCCCAAACCAAGTACTGAATACATATGCATACTTATACTTTTCAGAGGTCCGTATGTACAATCCTTGTTTTATTGATCGCATGTAATATTCAAATGTCCTGAGATTTGGGTGGATTTGGGGTTTTCATGAGCTGTAAGCCATAATAATCTCAATTATGGCAAATCACAGCTTGAAATATCTTGTGCAACTTTTGCAATATTCAAACTTTTACCTGTATATGACTATATACATAAATATATATATGTTTTTTCAACATGTGACTTATAATTGAATGGTACCATCATTTTATTACTTTAAAAGGACTATAATACAATTTTAAAAAAGTGTACAATGCAGTACCTAGTAATTTATTCGTCAGCCATGCACACACACTGAAAATTATACTAGAGACAGTAGTCAATAGGTCTCAACATGGACTTACACATTTTTATTATGCATTTAAATGTTATATAAAAGTATCAAATGATTAACATTAATCCATTCTCCCTACTGCTTATCTTGTGTAGGGTCAAGAAGGTTTTAATTCAATCTTATTTGAGTCAGTAGTGGCAAAGAAAACCTCCCTCAGATGACCAAAGCAGATATCGTGATAGGACCCAGGATCAAAAGCACCCCATCCTCTCCTGTGTGACATCAGATAGTTGAATCCATCATACTCTCCTACAGCTGTACACTATAAAGTCAAACAGTACTAAATGTGTTGAATGGAATGTGTTCAGTATGAGCATATTTTCATAAGCACATGACAATCTTTATGACAACACTAGCAATTCTAAGGTACAAGTCTACAGCATTCAGGTGAGATTATCCAATGAAACAAGGATGAGACTTGGACAGAAATTGTTTTTGTAAGATCGAAGTCTTTGGGGTATACATCTGTGACTCCCACAGCAGTGGTAAATGAGTCACAAGTGCATCATTTCCAAGCAGAACTAGTGCATAAGGAGGAATCAGGTCTGGAGGGCAAGAGGATGCACAGCAGTAGATGTGTGTCAGTGGTGTACATATATAGCTTGAGAGAAAGAGAGAGAGAGAGAGAGAGAGAGAGAGAGAGAGAGAGAGAAAGAGTTTTAGGTACTAGCAGTGCAAGCAGGCACTCATGCAGGTCTGGCAATACCCGTTGACAGTGTATGACAGTGTAATTGAGAAGCAAAAAGTAACACATGAACGAGACCCACCGTCAAGAAACCTAAGTGATTACATGAGGTGTAGAATAAGGATTGGATTTTTTCAACCTCAAGAAAATTAGGTATGATAAAGTGACTAATCCAGACATTAACGACCTTGACACTATAGTTGTCCCAAAACCTCAGTAATATTTATATATATTTAGAACCAGTTGCAAAGCTTATTTTACAAAGCTGGAGAAAGTCTTCACACTGTATAATATACATAAGCAATTATGGTAAATACCTAAAAAAAAATACCTATAAGAAAATGTCTATTAGTAGAAAGGAATGTTCCAGCTAAGGTTAAACCAAAGATATGACTTTATCATTAGACTGGACACTAGATGTTGCTAACTTACTGTACAGCCAGATGTAAACAGTGCTATAGGAGACAGAAGATTTGTGTTATCTGCGAAATGCTTCATGGCCCTGAGCACAAGTAACCCACTGGTTTGATTGTTCGACAAGGGGAGAGTAGAGCTAATACCCAAATAAACAAACAGGTGTTCTACCAAGCCGTACATATTGAGACTATGTTCTGAATGAGCAGAAGATTCTAGATTCTAAGGAAGAACTCTTCCCCCGATGAGTCTTCATTATTTTAGGTGCTAATAAATAAACTGCACCTTTGGATTTAAGCAGGTGTGGCAGATAATTAGACACGTACTCTTTTCTCAGGTATTGTAACCTGAGACCATTCAGTGCTTTAACTGTGAGAATTCTCAGTCATCCAAGTGAAGTTAACTGGAAGTTGAGTCATGTCAACAGGACTTCTTTCTTGTTACATAGAAGTGTTTCACTACTCATCCCAGTAGCATCTTCAATCTGAGGTAAGTCAGTAATTTCCTCATATTTCACATATTTCACATTCACGGAACACGCTTTTTTTAGACAGGGGAGGATCCTTTAACTTTGGAGGACTCAAATAAGAGGAACTTAATGACTTACCTTGGATTGAAGAAGCTACTTAGATGAAGTAGACCAACAGTTCTACCTAACAAGAAAACATTCTAGTAGACATGAAACAAATTCATTGCTTTATAAACCATTAGAAGTGTTTTTACTATGAAAGTAACATTTTTGGCGAGCCACGACAGTGTGAATAATTTAGGATAGGATAGGTTTTAATATCAAGTCTCTTATTTGTCTTTTATTTAATAATTTTTCAGCTTAGATGAATTAAAAGGGTATTAGTAAAAAATATTGCGCTGACTTTATACAGTACTTAAAAGCACCATGCCCTTAGCTGTTTCTATCTTCACTGACGAGTGTCCGGTGTGCATTCACTGAAACCTTAAATTGACCTGGCTCTTAATCCTGTCCTTCTGGTTGAGCAGCAATTAAAGATGAGTCTAAAGGTCAATTAAGTCGTCAGTGTTAAATGAAATCAGTGATTGGGCCAGTGTTATTACAAGGAGTAGAATGATCCTCACATAATACTTTTTGGGGTATTAAATACAAATTCACGTGCTAAGGTCATAAGCTATATTTGTAATAAAATAATTGGGGAGTTCAATAATTTCTGTTGCATTAAGTAAATAAATCTGGCAAAATATATGTAATGTTTGCTTTGTAACAACAATAAGCTTGAGGAAATGAGTGGCTTATCAAGCTAAGAGAAATGTTTTCCGAATCAACAATTATCCACAAGCCTCCCATGATTACCCAGGAACATATAAAGTGGTACATATCAGGCCTTGGTGGACTCAGGGTGTAACCAAAACACCATCCTTTAAAGCCCAGTGCAATGGTGATGAGGAGTTCTGAACACTGGGATATTCAAAACTAACCACTAGTAACCTTTATCGTGAAATTTGAAAATATAGCAGTTATTCCCTGTCTATTGATTCTGGGGACAGATTGGCCATGTTTTCTGATATTAATAAGGGAAATATGATAACAAATTTTATGATTTTGCACAATTGCTTTGTGACAATGATCTATATAACTAAAACTGAATCAAACTGAAATATTTGTGAATGGGTGCTGCAATAGGCAGGGCTGGGTATGAAAAGACACTAAATTGCCTTATTGCTCATTTTATTAGGTAATTGTGGAGTCCTGTTTTGATTAAGAGTAGCAGGGTGGTCATGGTGCACAAAGCTATTGTGAAAATCATCACTGAGGGGTATACCATTTTATTTGACAACATCAATTTGTCAATGCTGCCTTTGAGTCATTTGACGCCTCTTGCAAAGTTCCAACTTCCCCGGTCACACAATGTTTATGCTACTGCTTATTGAGATGATATAATCATTGATAGTGATTGGCAGTGGCATTTAGAATATTTCAAGGTTGTTAAGAGATGCTTCTGTGGGCAGGTGTTTCCCCAGATTGTTCAGGGAACATCAACTGTAGACTGCAAAAAGAGGATGAGAATGATGCAGGGGTCATCTGAATTTTATCACAGCTAAAATTTTGGATGTCACAAGCCCCACTGTCTGAATTGACTAACAAGGGAGCACCAGATCTGGTCCAGTGGATGGAGCCATGCAAACAGCCTTTCAACCAGGTAAAAGTAGTTGTGTGTGATGGCCTATTGTTGCATTCTGTCACTTCTCTCCCTTTTACAGCTTAATGTGTCAGCGCATTTTTCCTGTGGTGGTGCTGGTGAGGAGGAGCTGGCTACCAGCCGGACTACTCCTGGCTTAAGTCAGGTAGTGGGGGTATGAGTATGGTTGAGGATTAGCCATGAATGGAGAGGAGTAAGTTGATCCAGCACACAACGCATGATGGTTTCCACCATGCTGAAGCTTTTTGCACTTATAGAAATTCAGTAAAGCAAGACAGTCTGCCAAGCCCAAAAGAGCAATGTCTCTCTCTTTCTGTGTAACTGTGTATGCCTATGTGTGTATTATGCAGAAGACATTAAAAACATTGACAAATAAAAGTAAAACGGTTGTAAAAATTGAGAAAGAATATCTATGCCAATCTTGCCAATCACTTATTTCACAACTACAAACACAGGTATACTTAACAGATATACTGGACAGTCACAAACTGGAGGCTTTTTAGGTAAAAGTTTCTGTCATTGGACAAGAGAGTTATCTTAATTAAGTTTTGATCTCAAGTTGAAAACATACTTGTGAATAGTTGGAGAAACATGAATAAAAGGGAATGGCCCTTCCAGAACTTTAGCCTTTTATTTGAGATCTTTGCAACCTATTTCCAATGTCACATACTTTGCTTATAACTTTTGGGTGGCATAAAAGATGTTCCGGCAAACAAATTGGCACCTCAAAAGGATAAAACATTACTATACATGAACTTTGCTGAGCAACCCAAGGGTGTGTTGACCTCTTCAAGAGATGCAAAGTGGTAGGAGCATTTGGAGGAACTCCTTCACCCAGTTTCTTCCTTTTAGGTTGCTTTGCCAAAATTTGTGAATGTCGTTGAGGTAGCAGTAATGATTAGAAACCACAATAGTGCTACCAAGGGCACAAAATTGTGTATCATAAGATTCAAGTAGATAAAGGAGAAAAAAAATGTCTTTGCTCTCTGGGCAGAACGTAATCCATTCTGACAAGATCCATTCCACTAGTGTTGATAATAGACAGTAACAGCACTGGGATATTTGACTAGATTCATTACACTAAATGTTGGATGGGTATAAGTTGGTCAGTACAGTTTGCAGAACTGGAAAGAGTATAGAGACTATGCGTGTTGTTTTGTTCAAGGATAACTTAAGCTACTATTCAATCCAGCTTCTAACACAAGGCTGATTCCCCAATCACTCTCCCTGAATACCTGGTGTCTGGAACAAGGGACTATACACCCTAGTGCTGTAGCTTTCCATTTAACGCTATTTTGGGATTCAATCCTGGAAGTCAGCTGATTTTCTAAGGCAGAATAAATGGAAATACACTGTAAAATACATTTTATAAGTTTCTCAGGACTGTCAATTGTTTATTCTCCTCGCTTTTTGGCTACATAGTACCGGTAAGATTTTAAAACTACTTTCACCCATGTTAATTACAATAATTGACTGTGGCTAACTGTCTGTTGGCACCTCCACCCGTTGTGGTTATTTAGATCCGCCAGTCATGAATTAAGTGTTGGCAGTGCAGAATAACTGGTTAAATAAACAAACAAATCATAATCTGTTAATAAGAAATGGGGTTTGTGGAACCGTTGTTTAAATATCACACTTGAGGCCATGCTGTTGTGCGGAGTATCAGCGTGGCTGGGATAACGTCTGCATCCTCATGCTTATGGCCACATTCAAGCATAACAGCACTCTGTTCATGTGATATTGCTTAAGGGAACACGTATTCTGGAGAAATAATCATCCTGTCATGATCAGTATTATTTTCTAAGGGAAAAAAATGCTAGTTCATCATCCCATATATTTTTTGTATATATTTGTTTTGTGTACCAGTGCTTAGATGATCATTACTGTGTGCAGTTTCTGCCTATTAAGCATTATTTCTATCCATGGGTTTGGTCTGGTAAAGCCAAGACACAGTTCTTTAGATGGCTTTATGCTACATTTGTGGAGATGTTTCATGTCTGATGCCCGTTTTGCCTGGTGAGGCTTGTCCTTATATTTGTTCATATTTGATGGTACCATAAACACATTTAAGTAGTGACCTTCTGTTCAAGCTAATATAACACCAAGTACCTGCTTTTGTGTGTTTGTGTGTACAGTACACGCCAGGGTTCATAGTAACCTTGTTCCTTATGCTTTCCAAACATGATGGCAGTAGCCTGACCTTAACCCCAGGGCTGAACTGGATTTGTCTCAGTTGACTGCTTGGTTCTCATTAGACAGCGCTGGAGCATCAGAGACAATAGGGGCACCTACACCATCTAACTGACCCTCAATGTGCTTGCATGTGTATCAGTCTTCATAAATTCACACGCCACCTTCTGTATTTCAGAAATTTATCTGGATCTGGATTACACCCATCCATTTTTACGGTATCATTCCCCCCCTCTCCTCTCACTGTTTTCAAGCTCGATATCCTACTTGCATTGTCATGTCATAAAAGTCATCTATAATTCATTTATGCAAGGCAATAACAGTATAATCCCAGATACCTCAGCCACATTTACATCTATTTATTGCAAATGAAAAAGTGATGTAACAAAAGGGGACCAGATAAGCAGAAGGAGAGAAGCCAGCCTAGAGTTGACAAATAGAAAGCAAACACGGGCTGTCTGTGAAAGCTTTCTCCTTGTTCCAGTGCGGACCTCTCAATCTACTTGTCTTATGCTTCACTCGCAGTCTCCATTACCCTCCCTGACTGCTTGCTAGCAAAATCCTTCTCTGGATGCAATTTTCTTTGGTTTACTCTCTCTCTCTCTCTGGTGAAGCTCGGTCAGAGTCCAACATTTGGAATCACTTCTGGTCCAGGGCGTTTCGCACTGAAACACTCTGTGCTTTTCCATCCTCGGCACAGGCTGTTCTCATTCTCTTTCCCTCCCTCTCCCTCATGCTCCCTCCTTCTTCCATACTCATAACCACACAAACATGCGCACGGCTGTGTTTTCAGAGCTCTGATGGCTATGCCTGATATGCATACATTTTCATTTTTTGCTAAAAAAAAAAAAGGAGTTCCTTATAGATACCAATCTATAACTATTGCTAAATATCTAAAAATCCATCTTTATTAGGTGAAGTATCTATCTATCTATCTATCTATCTATCTATCTATCTATCTATCTATCTATCTATCTATCTATCTATCTATCTATCTATCAAGCATATTCCATCTATGTATGCAATATTGAAATTTATCTTATATGAGTTTACCCCTCATATATATCGGAGGCCCCAGTGCACTGTGGGTGATAAGTGGGGTGGAGGTGGGGGGACGGGGTGTAAGGACAGATGCTTGGTGTATGGAATGCCTTCAGCAGCCTGAAACAATTTTAGCATGGTGGGAACAGCAGAGCCGGGCGCCTCTATAAAGGCACAAGCACATCCTAACCGGAATATGCTATGCATTTAGTTTCAGATTTTGCCTGTTTAATCCCCACAGTTGTAACATGTTACATGTAGACACATGCAGAGTAGAAATCCATAATAAC
Source organism: Clarias batrachus (assembly GCA_003987875.1). Lineage (NCBI taxonomy): Eukaryota > Metazoa > Chordata > Actinopteri > Siluriformes > Clariidae > Clarias > Clarias batrachus. Next base: position 259,428 of record QMIH01000053.1, read on the forward strand.
GTAAAATGCAGAACCAACCATTATATTAATGTAATACGATACAGGCTGCAGAAACTGGGCTGTAAAACTAAAACTGTAAATCCAACTGCAGGATTGAAAGGGTGTCTTGAATAAGAATGAAATGAAACTGGTTTTGTTTGGAATCAGTGGCATTATTACTATGGGCAGCGTTAGAATGTGAGCTTGAATAGTGATTGAAATTACACTGTTGGTCTTTATATCTTGGTCAGTAAGTGTGGAGCAAGATAGCCGGCCTAAAACATGCCTGACTCCTCCACCCGATTCGCCTGTGTGGCTGGTGCCTTTGAAATAACAACCCTTTTCTGCACTCCACTCAATCACCCCCCCCACACACACACACACACACACACACACACACACACACACACACACACACACACACAAACTGAATCTCTCCTTCCCCCTTCTCGCCTTCTTTCTCCCTACCTCCCTCCCTTGCTCGCTCACTCTCTTTCCTCACACCCTCCCTCCCTTCCCCTCCCGTTCGACTTCTATAATTCAAATCCTGTCAGGCCTGTTCCAGACTGCTGGCGCCAGCCTCTCTCTCCAGGAAAAAAAAAGAGAGAAGAAAAAAAGCAAAAGGAAGAAAAAAAAGCTCTTTGAGGGACAAAGCCGACAGAGCCACACTCACACACACACACACACATGCACGCACGCACGCACACACACACACACATACACGCGGCCAGGAAACAAGTTTTTTAAAGAGGCAGCTGTGGGTGGACTTTTCAGGGCCCAATATTTTCCCTATTTTTTTTCCTTTCTACTTTTCACCCACTTTTTCCCTTTTGTTTTATCCCCGTTTCTCTCTCTTTGCGTTTGGTTTGATCTTTTTTTTTTTTTTCATCTTAACTGGTCAATGCCATAAAATCTTCCCAGTCAAATTTTCTTGGCTAATTTAATTGACTATTAAAAATAACTTCCAGTGTTGACCTCTGCTAGACAAACGTTTGTTAATGTTAATTAATCAGAAAGAGAGAAGGAAAGAGATTGTGAGAGCAGAAAGACAAATGTCGAAACTCTGTCACTGGGATTGCAAACTCACATCAACATTTAAACTTGGTTAAAAATAGCCCGAAGACCAAACCCATCTATTTTAGGTCTGAACGAGCAGGCCAGTCATGTGACACACTCACACGGGCAGAGATGTCAGGCAGCTTTTGTGAGTCCATATTAAACTCCTCACATGCAGCCATCGCTCATCCTCATGCTCCCTCTGGCTTGTAAACACATACAAACATTCACATGGTTGCTGCTTCACAAACAAAGACACACAGACTCTGGAACTATTGGCACTCTTCATGAAAATGAATGAAAACAATATACAAAAGCTGAATATTTTTATACATAAAAAGTTTGTTGTCATATATTTGAACAAAATAATTGCTTTAGGATGATCATCAAATCGTTATCGATATCAGGTTATGTTGAAATAACTGCGCTAGGGAGAATGTTGTCTTAATGGTTGCCACTGTCAACTCTAAGTTTGGGGATCGAAATCTCACATTGTGTCTGTGCACGAGATGTTCTCCCTGTGCTTGGTGCGTTTCCTCCAGATACTCCAGTTACCTCACGAACACTATACAGACATGAAGTTTACGTTGATCGGTGTTTCCAAATTATACTCACATCCTGCAATGATTTGCCACCCCATCCAGGGGGGGCCTCAACATTGTGCCCTAAGTTCCCTGGGATACCTGGCTCCCTGCTACACAGGATAATCAATCAGTATAGATATTGAATAGCACTTAGTCTCTTACTGTATGGTCTAGCAGAGTTAAAATAAATACATAGAAATTAATAACAATTAAAAAAAAAAAAACATTTGGCAAATGTGTTCATGCCAGAAATTTCAATTTTGGTCTTGTCTGATCCCAATACACAATTCTATTTTTAGTTTCAATGAGGCTGTTTAGATGCTGAATTTTCCGGGTTTCTTTCAGGAAGCGAGTTTTTAGAACAAAGTAATATGTTGCAAGAATACTGCAAGAGGTGAAGTGCAAAATACTTTAAACCTTTTATCGCTCTCAAACGATAAAACTCTTTACCCCGTACAGTAACTCTCTAACGCTATAAGTTAAGGTCTTCATGAGCCCTGTGTATCCCTCACAAAACAGACAGAGACGTTTCTAGAGAAATACGGAGAAACCTCGGCATACGAGCGTCTTTTTTTATAAGAACTGAAAATTTGCACGAAATTTTCCTCAGCATTGTGTGAATGGAACGAGCCGAATGGAACGCTGGGGGCCATTCAAAACTCTGAGTTTATTTATTTATTTATTTATTTATTGCATTTTGTTCAAGATTTAGTGAAGACGTGTTGGAAAGGACAGTAGCAAGAAGAAAAGGGAGCAATTTTCAGTTTTGTTTTTAAAGCAGCCAGAACCAAGGGGCATCATAAATTTAGGTTAAGTGAGGTTTATTTTGTATTCATTTCATATTTTACTTCATTTACATGTCTTTACTAATTGTTTTGATTGGGTTATAGGCAAAAATAATAAATTATAATATTACGATGATATTTGTAATATTTTCGGGTGGATGGAACAAATTATCTTTATTTACATTATGTTCTATGGGAAAATGCGTTTGGCAATACAACCTCCAGAACAGATTAAATTTATATGCCGAGGTACCACTTTATCTACTGATACATTTGTGTGAGTATTCCTGTGATGTTTCCTGGAAGTGAATTGGCCCCTAATTAAACATTTTTGGTGGCTAAGATTATAACTCACAATCTAAGCCCATGCATCTTTGCAAAAGAGAGCTCGTGTCACATGTGCTTATGCAAAACCTGAGCTTCTGATTTAGTTCATAGTGAACATTAATTCAGTTTCATTCAACTCTTTGATTATGGCACAAATCTTGGTGGCCAGTTCTTTTGTGAAAATGATTCCTCATGCCGCTCTTTTACCATTTGAGTTCAAGAATATGGCCATGCAATGAGGAAAGAAAACCTGGTCATTCAGTACATTCAGGTCATCAGCTGACTTCCTTTTATTGCCACATAATGTTGCTGAGCCTCGACCTGACCAACTGAAGCAACCCCAGATCAAAGCACCGCCTCAAGGCACTATGCAGCATCACTTTATGTGCTTCTCTTCTCACACTCATTGCTCTGGAATAGGGTCAATCTGGACTCATAAGACTACATGATCTTTTTCTCTTATTTAAAATCCTTTTGCTTTTTATGCTCCCTATAAAACTAAAGCCGCTTTCCTAATTAATCTCACTAGCAAGTGGTTCCTTATGGCCACACAGCTGTTTAGTCCCAATCCTGTGCGTTCTCACCACATTGTGGGATTGGAAATGCTCTTACTTTTGCTATTAAACATAGATGCCATTTCTACTGTCGATTTGTTTCCGATGTAGTGTTGATTTCTTATGATCTCCGACCATGTTTGTTCATAACTTTTTAAGACGACATTTCTTCTGTGAGTGATGGTCCACAATTTTTCCAGACATTGGACATTTTTATTTATCATTTATCATCTCAACCAATTCCTGTAACATGTGAACCTATTTTTGATTAACATTATAATTAAATAATAATAATAATAATAATAATAATAATAAAGTTATTACTAACAATAATGTTTGAATTCTGCATTTGTACTCCAAACAATTGTTTGTACCATTTTTTCACACTCAAACCAGATTGCATCTTCCGAAAGTGCATATAAGATCTATAAGTACAGAGTTCTCTCCTTGTTTTCTTTCTTACTGGTGATGTTTATTCTTATTTTTTACTTATTAATGCTCTAAAAAAGGTGGACGTTTGCAGACTTAGAGTTAGAGTATTTACAAGCGCACTACAGTGTTCTCCAAGGCCTTGGTGTGACATATGGCTCATTGTCTGTGTCAGCGTGTAGTAGCATGGACTCTCAAGATGCTGTGTAACTTATATAATAATTTTATGAATTATTAATTTTTTTTTTTTTAAATATTAATTTTTATAATTTTAATAATTTGTGCATTCCTTTATTTTAGAGCTGTTTGTTCAATCAGGCCTAGATGATGATCAATACCTAAATTGTTTGGAACCAGAGCATCTTCAACAAGCACATACAGAACCATGTCCTAACTGCAGCCTAATGTAAATACTGATAACTCTGATCCTGCCTGGTCTCAGCATGTGACATGTAAAAATATCCATTGCTGCATTGTTGCAGCAGCTAAAGATATGGGTAGAAGAGTCCACCGATCAGCCCCCTGGAAAAGGAAGTGTAAGCACATTAATAACACTGGAACGAAAATGACTTGTCAGCATGCATGAGATGAATGCACAACTGTTAGCAGAAATGCTACGGTGCAATGAAATGCAAAATTTAGAGGAGCTTAGTGCAGCAGCTTAGCGTAGAGAGAGACAAACCCTGATGTATTCTGAGTAGATTTTCATCCTCTAGACTTCAATAATGAATCCACATTGACAGAGAGTGCTGATAGCCCACCCCCGGGGCATTCTGATGATGCAGGTGTGTGTGCAGAAGGACATCTGACCCATCTCACCTGCTAGTGCAGTTGTTTTGACAAACCCACCTGTACATGACCATTATATTTTCTTCCAACCTATGGAAAATACGTCATCATGCTGAGTTACCTTATACAGGACTGAATGTCAATTTTATACATAGCATATTGATTCTTCTTTATGTGCCTTTTATGACCTTCCCATGACATTGAAAAATGAAAGCTGACCAGGGAAGTAGTGAGGGGTCCCAATCGTACTTGGGCTTGGTATGGAGCAGTGTGAAAACAGACTGAAAGAAACAAAATGTTACTGCATGACAGTGGACGTAGTGACATTAGTGACTTTCCCTTAGTGACTCCCGAAAAAAAACATTGAGTGAACATACAATTTCTTCTCCAGGTTAGAAGGTACCTGAGGATAGACAGTTGTATAATACAGTATATACAGTTGTATAGTTATATATAGTTGTATGACATATTGTATAATGCAGCACATCTTGACATCATCTTTGAAAGTATATAAAGTAACTAACAGCTTAACCAAAATACAACTGGCTAGAGTGACTGACTTGCAGTTGTATTGCAGACAGTGGAGATGACCAGGTCCTGGTCCAGGTTGCCTTGAACCCCTACAAGGCTCGGGCCTGTAGGATTAGCTATTAGGCACACAGTTCCATGACCGGACGTTGAACAAACACACGTCTTGATCTCACATGTGGAAATGTTAGGGCTAAAGTCAATCACAAAAAGAGTGTTTAAAGAATATGTTCGGTGGTATGAAAGCTATGTGAGCCTTCTTGACCGAAGTGTTGTCTCAATCATGGAGACATACTGTAATTGGGCACACATGCAGGTTATTTGGTTGGGATACTACTTTTTCGACTCCAGTAGTGAACCTGGGCATGTTGCACCTCACACTACATCTATGTTGGCTGAATGTTGAGCTCATGCCAAACATATCACAAGGATAAGTAATAGTTGGTATTTGATATTTGTGTCCAGTGGGACGTTGGTCTGGAGCATATTTTTCTGAGCAAAGAGGGAAATTAACATCCTTGAAAATATGTGACAATGGATGAAACTTTTTCGGAATGGTCTAAGAGGTCACAACTACCAGTTCAGACTAACACCATGGCAGTGGTGTTTCACATCAGTGAGTCAAGGGGCTAACAAATGCAAGTGATGTTGAAGTAGGCAAGGAATCTTTGGAAGTGGACAGCTGCACTACCTCAAGACGTGCCTGCTTACTCCATTTATGTTTGCTTTTAATGTATTCGGCAGAAACCCCGGACAATGTAATATATATTTTTCGGACAATGTAAGCTTAGAAATCTATATTATTCAGAAATATATTCTGATACTGGCCAAGTAGGTCAAATACTACAGATACATAAGAATGCATGCCTTCTTTGTACCCTGAGAATTGCTTAGTGTGGTCAAGCAGTGCCCAAGTAGGCTAAAGTGAAGGAAGCGAGCTGCTTTGAGGTAAGTGGGTGCTGGTCTGGTTTTGGCTTTATAGTCAAGCATCAGCATGTTTAATCAGATGGACAACTACCAAAAAGACAGTGGAGGAGCTTGGAAAATTTGCAAAGGTTGAATATGTTATTGTGTAGCTGCATTCCTGATCAGTTGCAGCGTACCGATGGTGCACAAAGGATTGGACTTGTTTGTCTGGCACATTCCATGGTTGTTCGATCAGATTGCTGTCTGGGTCAGCAGCCTTAAGCTCTGGAAGTGGACATCTGCACTACCTTGACTTGCTTGCCTATTACTTTCATGAAATTTGGCAAATGCCCTTTTCCAGAGCAACATAACAAAAGTGCTCTGAACCATCTATTAGGAAATACATTCTGATCCTGGCCAAATATTTTACTGCCCCCCTGAGGGACAGTGGGTGTGGTCAAGCAGCGGTCAAGCAAGTATTGATGGGATCGAAGTGTTTTAAGATAAATGGGTGGTGGTCTGTTTTTGTCTTTACAGTCAAGCATCAGAGTTTTTAATCTGATGTGAACAGCTTTAGGAAACCAGAGGAGGAACTTGAAAACAACATAGTGCAGCTGCATTCTTGATCAACTGTTGGTCAATTTGGTGCTCAAGGATTGCCAAATTTACCACGAAGAGGTTTAGTACAGTAGCAGAAAAACTACACAATAGAAGCTGTTGATTGGTTTACAACCTGACACACATTTTACTATTCGATGTAATGCACATATAGAGATGTGATTCGCAGACTATTCATGAGTGCTGTCGAGATGTTTTTTATAGCCTCCTTTGTAGCCATCAAAGTACTGCTTAGTGAGATCACATGGACCACAGTACTTATTCTCTTTGTTTCAGATACAACCATTGCGTAACAACTTTGCAACAATGAGAATAGCACCTCGTCATGAAAAAATATCGATTCCACTGACTACTAACACTGAGCAGAAAACTCAGGTAGTCGGTCAGTGGTTTACCGGTGCCTAAATGTCTGTTACTTTATGCAGTGGAAAAAGTTGCTTGCCTAAGCTTGTGGACCCAAAGTGCAGACAGTACACAATGCGTACACACACCATGTGTGCGTGTGTGTCTGAGTTTGTGTGTGTGTGTCTGCGTTTGTCATGGCCGCCATCCAGCACCTGAGCCCATGGTGCCAAGAGATGTCTTATCTGGCCATTTCTTTTTCCATTCTATATTACCATCAACCTCCTAACCCTCCACCTGTCACTCAGTCAGAGACCCCACCCACACTCCTGGGTACAATCCTCTCTCAGCTGTCTTTCCGAGACTTCTCTGGGGCAAATCTGGCAATGGCAATTGAATAGGCCCTGGCTTTTGTCTTCCACTAAAGCCTCAGCTTGGTTAAATTGGCTTCGTGCAAGAGCAAGGTCCCACCTGAGCCTTTGCATGCATACCCCCCCCTAAAGGATGGACACTTCTACTGGTCACTCCAGAACAGTCAATCAGGAAAGTCACTAGGGACTCCAAACACGCTCTCTCTCTCTCTCTCTCTCTCTCTCTCTCTCTCTCCATGACACACAGACATACAGATGGCCTTCATTCACCGCACACACTCAAACACAGTCAAGCCTTTAATTAAATCTATTTTTTCTTCTATGTATTTGCCTTCGAAAATGCAATATATAGGACTGAATTTCTGGTAAAAGGTTAAGGTTAACTATGTTGTAAGTAATATCTGCTGAACAAACAGTTTGGTAACTTTTATGTAAAAAAAAAAAAGAAGAAGAGGAAAAAAAAGGAAAAATAAATGTGTGCATCTGTGTGCATGCACTACCAGTCAAAAGTCTGGACAGTGTTTTTTCGTTATTTTTACTGTATATATAAATATTACTCAATCCTGAAACCATCCAAACTATGAAAGAACACTTATGCAATTGTGTCGTGAACAAAAAACGAAACACAATATCTCAGAAAATTTTAGATGGTCCAATGTAGCTACATTTAGCTTTGATGATAGTTTGGCACACTCATTGCATTCTCTCATCAGATTCAAGAGGTAGTCACCTGGAATGGTTTTCAGTTCGCAGGTGTGCCTTGTCAAGAGTTAATTTGTGACATTTCCTGCTTCTTAATGTGCTTTAGACCATCAGCTGTCTTGTGCGGAGGAAGGGTGGGTACAGACTTAATTGCTCTATTAGTGCTGCCACAACTACAGTACAAATCCATATTATGGCAAGAAACACTCCATTAAATAAAGGGAAAAGACAGTCTGTCATCACATTAAATGAAGTTCAGTCTTAAGAAAGATCTTAAGAATTTTGAATGAATCCCCAAGTAGTACAGTACATTCACCAAAACCATGATCAAACACTATGATGAAACTACAGTATCTCTCATGAGGACCAGCCCAGGAAAGGATGACCAAGAGCTACCACTGCTGCAGGAGAATGAGCAGCCTCGGAAACCACTGATTTTCAGCACCTCAGATTAGAGCCTGCATAAATGCGTCTCGCCATTCAAGTGACAGACCTTTTTCAACATCCAATGTTCAGAGGAGACTGCATGAGTCAGGCCTTTATGTTTGAATTGTGGCAAAGGAACCATTCCTTCAAAAGAACAGAAGGCAGAAAAGACTTTCCTGGGCCATGTACTGTAACACAAGCAATGGACATTAGATCAGTGAAAAAAACTGTCTTTTGGTCTGATGAGTCCAAATCTGAGATCTTTGGTTCTGACCACCATGTCTTTATTAATATAATATGAATATTTGATTCCAACTGTGAAACATGGAGGAGGAGGTGTGATGGTTTAGGGTGTGAGGGGGTTTACTGGTGAAACTTTTGGTCACTTCAAAATTGAGGGCACATTTTACCAGCATGGGTACCATACAGTCTCCTCGGAACAGTGTCTCCTGCTTCAACTCTGAGAAGCATTATGTGGCCTCTACTCTGAGGTGCCGCAAACCGAGCTGGTCATTCTAATTAAATCATCCATAGTGATCAAAATAGAAAGATTTCTTAGTATGCCAGAGCCATGATTGGACTGCTTACTTCACGTCTGAAACGCTGGCCCCCTAGGAACTCCTTTGATGGTCGCATCTTGTGGAAAAACTTGGAGCGAGGTCAACACTGTTCAGGGAATGACTGTGTCGATTACGTTATTAATGATTGTGTGTTACAGACAAGTTATCCATCGATTATCAAGGATCTGGTGTTCTACTTGCTGGATGGAATAATTTGTAGTAAAATAGAAATGGCATGAAATGAAATGTCAATAGTTAACCTGTTGAATAGGGGCATTAAACTGGCATCTTCCTCTCTCACACAGTGTCTTCACTAAGATGAATATACACCCTTTTTGCATTTATTATGATTTTGTTTTTGCAACAACTAAGTATGCTAGAATTTAGTACATATTCAATAGTTAAAAATAAAACTGATCATATAAAATGAGAACCATGTCAAATGAAGGGAAAAAACATGAACCTATCATAAAGATTTCAAAACATAATATGCTAATCTAATTGCGAGATCACAAGACGGTGTCAAATGAACGCAACACCATCCATCTTAGTAACTGACATAATTGAAATCAGATGAGCCACAACCACCGTGACTATGTCAAAGACATAAGCATTCTGAAAGCTAGCGTGGACCTATGAAACTCATATTCACTAGTTTACTTCATTGTGACGACTTTTCTGAGGGTTTGTAAAATGTTGTCGTGTTGGGTGATGAAAACATTTATTTAGCGGTACTGCGCCATCTGTTAGGCATTGCTGAATGTCTTATATAGGGTGATAGCTTGCTAACCACTGATTAGCATGTTACCAAGCAACCTATCACAGTAGTAGCTACTGTAATCAATGAATCTTGTTTTAGCACAGGATCTATTTACATCATACCGTACAGCACGTTCTGCGACGTTTTCTGGACCCTTTATATGTTAAAAGCAAGTAAAATAAACACTTAATGCACCTTCAACTTTTTCTGCTCATCTCCACAAATAAATCTATCTCAATAGATCTCTAATCTCGATAGAGTTAAAGTTATAAAGTTATCTCAAATCAACTAGCACCATTGATCCAAAAAAAAAAAAGCTCCAAGCCTTCCTGTCTGCTGTTGAGTTTTAGAAACAGCTGTGCAGTCATAACAGAATGTGTGGCCAGACTCAAATCACTGCTTCCTCACACAAATTCTGGTGTCTCACCGGCTATCTGATACTAGACACACATACACACACCCACACACATGCAACACATGTGAGAGCCCACGGTTTCCATACATGTGCACACTTGCACAAATTTACACACACACACACACACACACACACACACACACACACACACACACACACACACACACATAACAGAAGTTTGATCTGAAGTTGGTATTGTATCTTTTTGTGGTCCCAGAAGTCTTGCGAATAGACCACAATCCCAAAAGGAATCAGATGACCCTTTTTTTGTTCAAACTTCAAAATCAGACAGAAAAGAACTACATTCATGCAAATGAGAAAACCCTGTTTACGAAAAAAGAAAATACAGCTTAATGAGTCTTAAAGCAGAAGCATTCTTCTTAATAGTTTATAAGCTTATGTTGAATCAACATAGTGGAATTTTAAAAAGAAAAGTTGGCCGTAGTGTAGAATGAGTGTGTGAGTGTATGTTTGTGAGCATGTCTTGTGATGGACTGACATTCGGTCCAGGGTGTAGCCCACCTGGTCCCAGTCTTCTGGGATAGGCTGCAGGCCCCCTGCGACCTTGTGTACAAGATTAAACGTTATAGGCAATTGTGTGTGTGAGTGAGTGAGTGAGTGAGTGAGTGACTGACTGAGAAATCATATTTAATGCATATAATAATAAAAATTAAATAAATAGACATTAAACCTCACTTAACATTAATTTATTATTCTCTTGGCTCCCTTTTCTTCTTGCTACCATCCGTGCTAATGTTCTTGGGACCCATGGTTCTATGTCTTTAATAAATCTTGAACAGAATAAAACACACACTGGACATACATGCAATTCTGTTCAGCTTGGTTCGTTTGCCCGTATGAAATGCTTTGTATGCCATGGCAAATTCCTTGAAAATCCTTAAGGCAGGGTGTTTGTATGCAGAGTTTGTATGCAACCTGTAGCATGTTGCTTATTCAAGCCGCTGCATCCGTTTTCAAGGAACATTGTCTTTACTGGCACTTCTCACCTATTTAAAAGCCAGACTGTAATTGTTATCTATGTCCATTATGAAGCGTCTTCCTAACAAAGCATAGACACTATTTTCAGGTCAGCTCAAAAGTTTATGTATTATCATATTCTACCTTCAGTTTGGCATACACTAATCAGGGCTAAAACTTAACTCAAAATACATTTATGCCCAGTATTGCATAGGTTCCCCTTGTGCCACCTGGGCAGCTCTGATTCCACCCTCATAACATCACAAGGTCTGTGGATCTGACCAGTTTGTCTGGCACATCCCTTGGGTGCTAAATCGAAGTGTGATCTAGGGAATTTGAAGGCTGCGCTGGTGGCCTTTGCCTATTAGGCTGTGGTGGGCAGTGGTGCACTTTGTGATCTGGTAGCTTTCTATCACTACCAGCATTGACTGCTTTTGGCGATTTGCACAGCATTGGCTTTCCTGTGGGATCGGACTGGACGGGCTGGTCTTTGGCCCACACAGGGATAAGTAAGCCTTGGGTGCCCATGATCCTCTCAGAAGTTTGTTGGTTTATAGTTGGTGATCAGTGTTGATCAGTTTACCTACTGTAGCAGTGTTGTTTAAGTTGTGGCTACAGTCAATGGAAGCTTTGCAGAACCATGCAGCATATACACCAGACCATAAGCAATAAAAAATGTACTTATATTATGCAGCAGTAAGTTCCGACTGAGCAACCTGTTTGAATGAGTGGCGTTCCACGAGTGGTAATAAAAGACAGTGTGAAGTTTAACTATATGTATGTACTGTATATCACTCCTCATCACAGGTGTTGTAATAACCATTAATTACTCTAACTCTGTTGCCAGCATGGGTGAAATAAGGTACGTACCATCCGCCGCCATACTGAAGAAAAAGTTACCCTCTTCCAAAAGTCACAGAAGCATTTTCAATAAGAAAACACATCTAATAATATCATCTATAAAAAAAAACAAAAAACATTTTGACTCCTTTTTGATTGCTTCTAAGTTGTCCTGAATTGCACCTGAAACATCTGTGTTCTTTAATTTATGGCTAAATGCTAACTAGCTTCTAACACAAGACTGAATTACAAATCCCTCTCCAAACACTGGCGATATCCAGAACTACAGAATGACCTAAAATGATATTTCATCTTGTAATATTGATGGAATAATCATTCATTATTTCCTGTGCATTTCAATCAATCAATTATGAAAAATGGCAATCAATTTTACTTGCTAAAATCTCCTAAAACATACTACGGTGCATGTTTTTCTGTGCACCCATTCAAATGCTGTGTAGCAAAAATGCACATGCATGCCTTTGTATATGTTCCTCACACGGTTGTGTATGGCTAACCAGAATGAGACGTATGGCTAACTGTGAAAGAATAGAGTTACATTGGTATTAAATACAGTACATGGTAACTTTGAAGGATACAAACTCAGTTTAGCTTGCTGGGAGGGGAGAAGCTTCATATGTGTCTCGGGATGCTTTTTTGCATGGAACTAGGGTTGTGGAATTTGTGGGATTACTGACTCCCATCACTAATAAGCAGTCCTATAGTCCAATTAATATAATCCAATACACATTGCTCTGTATTTTTAATATAGTCTGTCTTCATTATAAAATATCGCTATATCTCTATAAGCCAACCTGACAAACCTACTCTACTGTACATCATATTGAAATTCTTTAATAGAAAAACAACACTCTTCTGATTAAACATAGAATGTTGAACCTTACTGCAGCTTGCTTTCATCATAAAACCTCTCCCTAACAAACACAGACAACAAGACACATCTCTGAAGTTTACCTATAAAAAAAAAATCATCCTCATAATTTTGAAGGGCTGAGAAAACTTAAGAAACTGAAGAAATATCAGCTATTAACACACACTGGATGAGTTCTAGGCGAAACTGAACAAATTTACACAATCAGTGGAGGCTTGTGTGACAACATTTATTCAACCATTGGATCGGGAGCCTATTCCGGGAACACTGGGAAAGAGGCCGGAAGACACCTTGGATGGAACACCGATCACAGGTCACCATGCACATGTACACATTCACACCTAGGGACAATCTTTCGGTCCAATTCTAGACTAATTTAAACGGTCAGAAGCAAAAACAGACTGGCTTTCATTCTCAGTTAGAGAGAGAGAGAGAGAGAGGCAATAGCTTCCCGTCGTTTGGCTTTACTAATCGAGGCTTCTTTTGTTGCGTGCGACGCATGCCTGTCCGAGTCACGTGACTGCGTTTCTATGGCAACCGAGGTCTGAGTAATCATTTGCGCAATGACCTTTATTCCCCTGAGGGAAGAGGGAGGAGGAAGTGAGGGAGCGGGAGGAGGGAAGAAGGGTAGAATGAAAACGGAGCCAGCAAAAGCAAGCAAAGGAGGGGGAACGGGTGAGCAACAGAGCGAGGCAATGGGCCCTAGACACACACACACACGCACACGCACGCACACACACACACACACACACACACACACACACACACACACACACACACACACATTTGTCTCACTATCTTTGTGAGGACCTTTAACTGAATTATTTATGTATACAATTAATTAATGCTAAACCCCACTTAAATAGAATCCTAACCTAAATCTCACTTACCCCAAGCAAAAGTTTCTTTTTCAAATAAAAATAAAACATTGAAAAAGCAGTTTTCCATGTGGGGACCTGCTAAATGTCCCCACAAAATTTGTCCGATGTTACTATCCCTGTGGGGGACATTTGGTTCCCACCAAGATATAAAAACATACACACACACACACACACACACACACACACACGCACGCACGCACGCACGCACGCACGCACACGCGCACACACACACACACAAAAGGGAAAAGTAGAACCACTTTTTCTCTTAGCAAGTGCTGGGAAGGATCCGTTGGGTTTGATTTAGATAACGAATGAAGAGAAAGAAAGAGATAGTGAGAGAGGAGGAAAAGAGGAATGCAGCAGCACTGACAAAGAGAGAAGAAAAGGAATGGAGGGAGGAGTCTTGTACTGGAGTTTATACACTCACATGGAAAGGAACAAAAAACTTATTCAAGTTATTTATTCATAAATATTCTGATTCAAATTATTCACTTATTAGAAACAAATTGCTAAATATAATGTTTTTTTAGCTACTTACTGTATATTTGACTGTATTTCCTGATTTAGTGTCGAATGCACATTGACATTTTCCCTGTTATAAATTTAGCTAAATAAACTAAACGACATTGTTTTAAAATGTGCTCCAGCACATTTAACAAAACACAACAATTAAAACAAGTTATTTTAATTGCCAAAGAGATTTTTATTTATTTAATTTTACTAATTTATTAAACCAGTGAGGCAGATTATATTCACAGTTTGGGGTTAAGAACCCAACAGTTGTGTGTTTTTAGTTGTGGGATTTGAACTAGAACATTCCAGTCAGGGGCACTCTCTAACCAATTAGCTACAAGATCAATAAAATAAAATAAAAACCTTTGTATAGAGTAACAATATTAACACAATGAGCATTTAAGTCAAACCTAGACTTGTGCTGAATTTCTTGTGTGTTAAGGCATAAAACTGATTGATGTTTACAGAAGACTTTAACAACAGTACGGTGATGAGACTCCTAGCAGCAGTAAAACATTTGAATGGAGGAAACCACATTTCCATAAATGACAATCCCAGTTTTTTTTTCTTTAACAGTCAGTTCCTGATACAGTACCTGGAGCACCTGATACCAGTGACTTGTTTGTCTATGGGAACTGTACACACAGTCATTCATTAACATCACTTGCCCATTACAAGAACTCAGCTGGATCTCGTTTGAAACCAGTTTCATGTTTTTTTGGGTATTAAAGGAGTTCCTGGAGGACAGTCCATTCCAGACTTGAAGCAGGCAGTCTGTTCATAGCTTCAAAGTACTGAGAAATCTTTCTCCCTTGATGGTATCCAAGCACTGGTGAAATGCTGCGATAAGTGCACTAGTGTAGAAGAAAATTATATAGAAAAATAAAGGTAGTTTTTTAGTTTCTTGGTAAAACGATAGCAGGAAATCACTTGATTAACATATATTGACAGTAGCACTAACTGTAACTATAGTAACATGGTAACTTTCATTCCTCTTGTTTAATTATTATAGTCGAGACACAAGCTGATGCTTGACTGTGCCTTTTTTATGTATAGTTGAAAGAAAATGAAAAATAACTACCAACTGATTCTCAAAGAAATGTTTAATTGTCATGAGTTTTTTAAACATAAAGTGGCACATGGTGATTTGTAAAACCTTGTTCCAGTAAATATAGCTCTTGTGCATTTTTTCATTAATTTTTTTTTTAATTAATTAATTAATTAATTAATTCATTCATTCATTCATTCATTCATTCATTCATTCATTTATGTATTTACTTTGGTGGATGTGAACATTGCCAATGAAATAGGTTTGATTCATATAAAAGTTAATAATTTCTTTGTACTAGATCGGTAAGAAAAACTTTTATTTTTTTGTTTTATGTCTTGATTACTTCAAAGTAAATTAAAAAAATGTCATAAACAGCAATGGTAAAAGCATCTTATTAGTTTGCACATGGATGACATTCTTTCTTTTTTCAACATTTCTGCATTTGAGATCTAAATAAATTGCAGCACTGGCTGTCAGTAACTCCCTTTTTAATAGCACAATATGAATTCACCTTGCAATAAACCAGTCGGAGAGAGAGAGAGAGAGAGAGAGAGAGAGAGAGAGAATATAGTAGATTGTTTGCTTTAGTCTGTGTTAATGCACATAACTAATTCATTCTCCTTCTATTACTGTATTATTTTACCCCTTTTTTGGTTTAGTCAGTTTGCTATGGTTTAGTTTCCCAGAAACTTAACTGATTATATAAAGTTGGCGCATATCAATAAAATGAATAAAATAGTATCGCTATTAAATTACTATAAATTGCTATTTATTTAATTATTTATAAATGGCGACCATCCTTCAGTTTGTTTTATGTAACCTGTCTGTCTATTTATCCTATAAATTGATGAATGGCAATCTTATTGGTAGTTCAAATCTAGCAGGTCTACTGCTATAGATGTTTTATAAAATGTTCAGCCCTCCACCCTATTTGAACTTCGATTATACAGTGAGGTACGAGAGAGTCATCTGATTGGTGTAGGGGCCATCTACGAGTGGTAATAATTGGTGGAGGTTACAGTAACTGTCAGTAAAAAAGTAGGTTGGTGTGGTCTGTAGTTCTGAGTAGAGAGCAACTTTCTGCCAAAACCCACATTCAAAAGCAGTCTCTGAAGCACTTTCAGCACAAAAACACATTTGATAATATTATTTCATCTTTAACTAAACTTTACCTGCTTAATAATCTAGTATCTAGTCCTTTCGAGTTGCTTCTGAACCATCACTGTTGTTTTGTGTATGGCTAATGCGAGCTGAAATACTAACTAGCTTCTAGCACGAGGGTGAATCCCACTTCGCCCCTATAACCCCTGAACTACATGGTGTGCGGAACAAGGGATTGTATAACCTACACCTCATACTAACTTTCCCTTTTTTTGGAAGGGAGATTTTTCCCCAATTTTCTCCCTAATTTAGTCGTGTCCAATTCCTCCCTGTCACTAGGGGGCGCCCAGATTAAGGCTACTACTACCACTCAGTCGTCGATCGCCTCTTTTCGAACTGCCCGCTCACGCACCGCTGGTAGCGGCGTAACGCACTTGGAGGACAGCGCTATCCGCTCCTTCCGCTTGCGCAAGCTCACAGACGCCCCTGATTGTCTGTAGAGCCGTGATTAATGTGGGAGCACTAAGTACCTCTCATCCCTCCCCTCTGAGAGAGCTCGGCCAATCAGCTCTCTCTAGACCTCCGGCTGTGAGAGGTTACAGCATAGATAGGGCGAGCACTTTACCACTGCACCACTCGGAGGCCATCTAATTTTCCATTTTAACGATATTTGGGATTCAACCCAGGGATCTGAAACGTAGCTTATATTCTAAAGCAGAATAAGTGAAAATATAAAGTAAACCTCATAAGTTTCTCTGGACTGTCTGCCACCTCCACTGTTTAAATAATAAATCATAATCTTTTAATAATAAATGCCATTTGTAGAACCATTGTATAAATGCTTGTGTCTCTGACCACATGAAAGCCGTCCCGATATTCAGTACATATATCTTATGTAATATTGCTGATATATACATACATTGTAAGTATCTGTAAGTAGGTTAAATAATATATGCTCCTCTTTGTGTTCATATTACCAAAAAAACAGAAGTTGGATGAAATTAATTTTGACGATTTGATTCCTACTTAATACTGTTTAACTTTGACTACAGTCCCAATTCCAGTCAAAGTTCTTGTTCGTTTTTAGTTTCCACTGAATATTTCTAACTAAATGATGACACTATTTGTCATAGTAAGTCTGGTTTCCCTTAGAAGTAGAACAAAATATGAAACTGATTTGGTGGCTCAAGTTTTCAGACTTTGAGTAATAACATATAGACTCATTGCCTTTAAAATGATCTCAGTCTACTAGTGGTGGCACTGATCCAGGCTGTAGTTTATAGCATTTGTCGAATAGTTTCAAAATTCTTTCATCATGGTGTTGCTATGAGCTGCATATTCTGCGAGGCCTGCCATGTGAGCTAACAATATTTACAAAAGTGACTGAATATCATTAGTTCTTGGCTGCATAAGGACATTTTCACTAGACTGAGAAAAAACCGGGTATTTTTTTTTCCTCTCATACACAGTGCAGATTTTATTTTCAGACACCTATGAAGGAAGAATTATATGAGCATGTGCGTTGTATGCAGACCCTTTCGTTTCTACAAATATATGGAGAGATATGGAGCAAGGACGAAATGTGTTGATTGCTGAAGGTAAGCAGTTCATTGTATTTTTCAGCCTACGGCAAGGACACCTTCACAGAGACCACAGAGACGTGCAGCTCCATGCAGCTCGGCTGAATGAATAGCACCTTCCTCGAACACCAGCTAGACACACTATGCACACATGGTCCATCATGCTTTCTGACAAATACAGTCATTTCCTGTACACACTGTCTTACATACAAATCTCTCTCTCACACACACACTAAAATGATACGCCAGCCAGCTGAGACACTATGAAAGAGAGAGAGAGAGAGAGAGAGAGAGAGAGAGCGTATCAGGGATAAAGAGAAGAGGAACATCGAGCAAGAAGTAGAGTGGCCGGGTGTTTGATGGGGTCGGTGAGACCGTTAATCACGGAAATGGCTGTGTTAGCTATGGCAGCTGAATTTCTTAAGCCAGGCACACGCAATGCTGCCGCCAGCAATGACCAATGACACTCATGACGTCACCCTCCCTCCCTGTATCCCTGGATGGCTACTCCAATAATGAGAAGAAAGGCCTTGGGTAAAGGTTGAAGAAGGATCCTCAAAGCATTTCTCAATTCATGTTTCACCGCATGAGGCTCATGCAACCGAGCAACCCTGTGGGTTGGTATACCAGGTTCTCAGGAATTTAGGTAGAATGTAGGAAATGTTCTTGTTTTTAAGGCACTGCATTTACCAGGCTGTCTGTTTATAAATGTACAGAAATCCTATCACATTAACAAATTCATAATTTCTACAACATAAATTGTCTATTTTTTTTTTTAAGTAGAAGTATAATGGGATGCATTTTTTTCCCTTTGCATCAGTTTTTTTTCCCCAACCAAATCTTAATTCATAAGAATTTTAAAGAATCCAGCCACGCTGAACTACTTGAAATAGTAAGAATTTACTCAAAAAAGAATATATGGCGATCCCAATGCAAGTCTTACAATTCCAATCAGAACCCTATGATCACATTTCTCTGTCAGAGGGCAATTAACTTGCCAAAGAACCTTTCAGGAACCCTTTACAGTGTGGTCTACAATGCTGGATGTGATGCATAGTATTAACTTTACTGAGTGCTGTCGTAATTAAATATTTTAATCAATATTCAAAAATATTTTAATTTAATATTCTCTTAAGTCCAGACAATAGACGATATTAAAAAAAAAAAAAAAACTTGACAAATCCTCCTGGAAGTCATCCATACACTGTAAAAAAAAAACGGTCGTAAATCCGTAAATTTTACGGTAAAAAACTGGCAGCTGTGGTTACCAGAAGTTTACTGTAAAAAATACAGTAGCAATGTTTTTGGTTCTATGGGATCGCACTCATTATACTACATATTTTAGGGATTTTAATTGTTCTTCTTTTCAAGTCTGACCAGGAATCAAACCCAGACCTTGGAGGTGCAAGGCGACAGTGCTAACCACTACACTATCATGCTTGCTAGGCAACTTTTGTCGTTGTTGGACTTCCTCGGTTTCCGCACGACTTGCACTCCAACAACGACAACACATATGTAGCAAGTATCGTAGCGTAGTGGTTAGCACTGTCGCCTTGCACCTCCAGGGTCTTGGTTTGATTCCCGGCTAGGCTTGAAAAAAGAACAATTAAAATCCGTAAAATATGCAGCATAATGAGTGCGATCCCGTAGAACCAAAAACATTGCTACTGTATTTTTTTACAGTAAAATTCTGGTAACCACCGCTGCCAGGTTTTTACCGTAAAATTTACGGTTTGTTTTTTTACAGTGAATAACGTTGCTACCGTATTTTTTACGGTAAAATTCTGGTAACCACCGCTGCCAGTTTTTTAGTGTAAAATTTACCGTTTTTTTTTTTTTTTACAGTGTAGGTTTCCTGAAGAATGGTTCTGAAGCTCAACTGTGGGAGCTCTAGTTGTCGCCACCTTGCCAGGAGCTGACTCCGCCTACACTCGAGTTAATCCATATTGGTTGGAATGAAGAGCCTAGTTGCTGGTAGGAACATGCCTACTTGCTTAGCTAAAATTTTAAGGTGGCTAATATGAATTTATATGCTAAAATTACTTTGTATTTGATTGAGCTCCATCATCTGTACAATACACATTTACTGTGTCAACTCCTACATTTTTTCTTAATTCCTTAGCGGGTTAGCTAAACTGATATATAGCAGACAAATAGCAGTTTGACACTTACAATGAAGCTGTTACTCAAAACAGCCACGTCCCTAACTATATATGATTTTATGGCTTACTTGAATTTTTTATTATTTACCCTCATACAGTTTTCATGAATGTGAAATCTATATGGGAAGACCAAAATCTTTTTGTTTTTGCAGTAGACTGTAAACATGTTTCTTTCTGTTGTAAACATGGCGGGGGGCGGTATTGACTCATTTTGGAGCTATCTCCTAGTGGTCATTCAAGGAACTGCATGTTTTTGCACTCACTTTTCAGATCAGGGAGTTGCCCCTCGGTCCAAACTCAAATTCACTGAGTTGGCATGGAATTATCAGTGGGGTTTTAAGAGCATATGAGCCTCCACTTTCAGAAAGCCTTCAATGCATCTTTGAAGCCTTAGGTTTTATAGCATTAGCTCCGGAGTGGTAAAGTGGTCCAGGCATTATTGTAGTACAATGGCTTAGTTGGTTAATTTGCCTGTCTTGCGAAAAGGACATCGTAGATTCGAATCCCTGCCGTGCTTCAATCAGCTCAGCTTGTGTCTCCGTCTCCCCTGGGGTTCCTTTGGTGCACCGGTGGCCTAGTGCTGATTTATACTTCTGATTCTGTGTCTGGCAATCTGTGAACACATGCAGACATTGTAAGCAGATGTTTGCATAGCCGTCTGCCAACATACATACACGTAATCTGATTGTGCGCACTAGGAGGCACTGCTGCATGCACACAAACACAGACAAAATGTACAGAAAATTAAAAGCAAAGAAGAAGGTCTCACTTTTCACACAAAAACTGTATCTATGTAGCTTTAACCAAAAATTATTGGCACCCTGTACAAAAATAAACAAATAACAAATAATTTGTTTATAATAACAAACAGTTATTGATATTTTGAGCTTAAACATAAAAGGATAGTATTTAGTTGTCTTAAAAACAATATGTTTGTCAAACATAAAACAGCGAGAATTATTTTCTGTGAAACGCTTCTTTCGAAATGATCCGCACCCTGACCATTAATATTTGATAAGTCCTCCTGTGGATAAAATGTCTGACAAGGTTACAGACTTTTTAAGTGGGATCTCGGAACACACCTCCCCATGCAGAACAGTTGAAGCTCATTTATATTCTTGGTTCTGGACTTTATATACAATTTATATATAGGCATTTTTACACAGACCTCTGGTTTAGTAAAGGGATCGAATCGGACACCTGAGTTGTTTGTTGCATTTCAGCAGCAATTGAATATTATCTTGTTGAACGTTTTCAGCCAAGGTTTTACACTTACATATCTTGGAACTTTTAATAAACTTGGAAATGTATCTTATCAATCTTCACAGGAGCTGATTGAATACATGATAAAATGAATGGGGACATTTTAAAAACTCATTGACACTGATGAATTCAGGAATTCCTGCTTGTGTTTTTTGATGTTTACTCGAGTGTTGTCAAATCAATATGGCTACAGTACGAACAGTAAACAAAAAGTTTCTCTTCTTCCTTTTAAATTAATTAGTATGTGCATTAGATCACATAACATATAGAGGTGTTTTTTGGTTAAAATTGGTTGGCCAGTGAATGGTTGTAAATGAGGCACTATATGTATATATCATGTATTTCCAGGCTTGTACAAAAGAGCAATATGAATGATTTATCATTTTCCCAAAATGTTTCCATGTGATTTTAAGGTTCCCCTTTCCAACCTGGCCTTTGTCTTGGTACGGAAACCTCGCCTTGCTGTTAGCGTGCTGCCTGGAGGATGGGCTTGCTCGAGGCCTAAGAGGAAAACTATTGATTTGACCAGGAGGTCATGAAGGCTGACAGCTGCAGTGGGGAGCAAATCAGCCCTGCTGCTGGAGGAGGGGTAATCCCAGGAAGATTCAGGTAACTTACCTTCATGAGGCCAACCAACGTCCTTCAGGAAATATTAACATTAAGGACATGGCTTGTTCATTTTGGGAGGCATGTAACTATTACAATGAAAATTATTCAATTCTTCTTTCAAGTGACTAGTGCTTTGTCTTGATCTACTGACTATGACTGGAAGTCAAACGAGTGACTGAATTTATAGTTATCAAAATTACTACACATTTAATAAAATGTAACTTAAAATAATTGTGATTTTTCTCACTCTTTCTCACTCAGTATTAAAATGTAGTTTATATAACATGCAAAATTTCTTACAAACAAGCAAAAAAATCTGGTAAACGTATGACGATCTCTGTGGAAGCATATATGGGGCATGTGATCATAGTGGATTGTGTGGCACACAGTCTGGATATATGTGGCATATTGCGCAGAGTGACCCANATATATATGTATGGCAAAGTGGGCACCATATACTAGTCGATGTCCATATAGCCCCTGTTACATATGGTGAAGGGGCTGTGTTACTGATAGTACTAAAATGTTGGCTTTTGTCTAATCAATCAACATATATGCAAAAAAGACAACATTTTAAAGTTATATGTCATTGAATGTGAATTATAATCTTATAAGTATAAGTTTTTTTGTTTTTTTTTTACCATTGAGACCACTGAAGCACTGGAGAGCATCATTACCAAGATAATTATAAAAGTGCTTCAAAAAGTGTCTCAATGGTCACAAAATGTTTTTTTTCTTTTCTTTCACCTATGTTTAGTTTTTTTAAATAAATTGTGTGTATACATGGATACAGCCATGTGCATTACACATATTACCCAATACTCTCCACAGACATTTTGTTACCGGTTACAGAAATACATGGCCAACTTGTAGAAATGCAAACATTCTCGGTGTAATTGTGGTCTGGCTTTACTAATAAGTGCATAAAGTTAAACAAGATAAAACCTTGAATATGGAGTGGTGTCCTGGCACTGACCTGCAACCCGCTCTTATTTTAGTGCAGTAAACAAGTGAATAGTTTGACTTCAAAACACAGTAAATGTTATTTTCAGACTTTCAATCATGATTTTACCCAAGGCTAAAGAAGGTTGTTTATAACATTTTACTTTAGAAACTGCTGAATAATTAAAACATAGCGAAATGTGCTTTCGATTTAAAGAGCCAATCGCAATACTCCTTTCTGCCATGTGTTCAGCAAAGCAAAACTCCAAGTTGGGAAAACTGTCCGGCTGCCGTAAACTAACTACTTGCATCCAATAGAATAGGAAAATGTAAAATAAATAAATTTTAAAAAGACGCTTACTGTCTGTTACTGTCATACATTTTCACACAGTCACAGGCTACTGACGAGAAGGGAAACTGGTAGAACCAAAGACTTAGGATGCATTGGAAATTAAATATCTTGTATTTTTTTCAATAGTATTGTTTTCTTGTATTGTTTTAACAAGCAAAATTGGCAAAATGGATTTGTCCATTTTGCTGTCAAAACCTTCAAATGCAAAACTGAACGACATTGAAGGTTGTTTAGTTGACAGAATACTGAGTCTGCTCTCAAGACAATGCACTGTTATCTAGCGTAAAATTACCTACTTTTAAAAATGTTTATACTAAACAGTTTATCTATTAACCCTATGTTGAACTGTTGCCCTAATCACATCGTGTCCCCAACTCCCCAACTCATGCTCGGTGTTCCCTGGATTGATTCTGCAGCTACCACGATCCTTACTGGGATGAAGCAGTTTTTGATATAATAGACTGAATACATTTTTACTTAGTATTTAAACATTTTCCAAGGCGTACATAATCTTGTATGTCATTAGCTATGGTAATACTATTGTTACAGACTATAGTTACAATTATCTTATACTAATTACTGCTCTCCCGATAGCCACTGAGGATCAATATCGATTCAGCACCATGTCAGGCATCTCATCCATCTCATCTCGTGCCTTGTTGCCTATGTGAATGTGTGGAGAGCTATTCAACGGTTATGAAGAGAGAAGAAGAGGACAGAGAAAGACCTTCTCAGTCCCATATAACACGAAGCACAGAGCATGAATTGTACTGATTCAGCCTCTGGTGAGAGTTAGAGCACAAGTCCACAGCCGACAATGGAGTCCTCTCTCAGAAACATATGCAGTCAGAGCACTAGCAGTGTGTGTGGGTGTGTGGCGGATAAGGGCATTTGAAACACAGACACCAGTACAAGTTGATTCAAGCTGTCTGGCAGCAGTGACTTGTTTAGCTCTGTATGCGTGGTTTCCCAGCAACTTGTGCCTGTCCCCAATCACGGCAAGCTGGAGCTGAGAAGAAACATGGAGCAGACGTTCATTTTTGCACCAGCAAAGGTCAATGAGAGGTCACACAGCAGAAGAGGTCATCCGACATAACTTATCAATGCTAGTATCAAATCGCATCTCAGCAAAGAACAGACAGGGTAATAGGGTAGGACTCATCACAAAGCAGGTGACACCATGGGACATGCTTAACCATGCCACCAGCAGGTGACACCATGGACAGATCAGCCACTTGTGCAGGTCACTATGCAGAACCAGTTACATAATTAAACAGATCACAATACAGGACAAGTCATACCATTAAACTGGAAAGTCCATGAATTGAGCAGCCCAATGCAACAGGTGCCAACAAATATCACGGGACAGAAATAATGATCAGAAATTAATTATAAAGAAAAAAATCAGTAAACATCTTTATAGTAAATACAATTCATTTATGCAAAATAAATTAAAGAAATGGGAACAAATGTTTTACTGTGACTCGGCAGCAACCTCATTTCCCCTCTTATCCGTTCCAACTACTAAACATTCAGCACCTGTTTCTCACTGGTTCATGCCTTAGATGTTTTTTATGTTTTACTCATTCATAGGTCACTGTGTGGCTTAACAAACAAAAAGAATTCCTTTTAAACTGGTAAGGTAAATTAAAACCTAGAAATTGCAAAAAAGAAAAAAAAAATTGAGCCTGGAGAGCCATTTATCAGGACCACATTAAAAATATGAGAAGGTTTGGCTCTTTGGAAGCAAAATATGAAGAAGTGAGGTTGGCTTAAGAGGATGGCTTGAGATTTTTTACTGAAAGCCACAAAAGTGACTTTCACCACAGCTTCCTATAGGCCTGCAAAATGTAAACTTATGGATAAAGACCCAATAAAAACAGAAGCAGAGGTGATGAATTACCAAGCTGACTTTGCCAAATGTGTGCAAAGAACAAATGTAACCGTGCATTTAGTCTGGCGTTTGAAAGGCTAAAATGCATGTCAGAGAAAGAAAGTGTAATATAGAAATTGAGGGGAAGAAAGAGAGCATGGGGGGGGGGGGGCTAGGAATGAAAGAAAGGCCTGCCGCTTCATCCATCTGCCAAGCTGAGTCTGGTCCCTCCCTCAATCCATCTCAGCCACAGCTGTTTCAACCAACAACCCCCTTTACAGACACACACACACACACATAGGCAGACCCCCCTCATGGTGACTGTCCCACACACTCTCAGCAAGATAAAGAAGACTATGTCAGCCACGTGTCTGTTGAATGCGAGTCTCAGGATGAGGCAAGCATCCAGACAGCTGACCAGACGTTGGAGCAGGAGTCAATCAGCCAGGGTTATATTCACCACCTCAGCTGTACACACACACTCTCTCTCTCTCTCTCTCTCTCTCTCTCTCTCTCTCTCTCTCTCCATATACTGACTTTCTGCAATACTGTATACCATATTCCATACTTTCCTACCTCTCTGAATCTTTGCAATTCAATACAAATAAACTACTTTGTTTAAAAAAAAAGAAATATCTAAAGAGAAGTTTTTATCCTGGAAGGAAATAGTTTAAGATATGTTTATGTTCCCTAAACCAGGCCATAGAAAGAGTATACCAAGATACCATGGGCTTTACTGCCCGTAATTTCTCAAACTCTTTGACCGGATAAACAATGTCAATTGCATACACACCCTGTGCCTATTCTGGGATTCCTCTTCCTCTGTAGGTTTCCTGTAACCTTCACCATCCTTCCTCAGTGCTGAAACCTTTCCCAGCTGATGTTCAATGGTGGGGCATCAGTGAGTGCACAATATAAAGAATTACCATTAGGTCAATTTAGAATCAATTGGCAGAGCAAAGAAATTTAATAATAATAAGTCGAATAAGATTTCAATTGTCCAGACTGAACAATATATACTGTATAGCTTGAAAAATAATGTAATGGCAGGGATAGTGTATAATTGGGTATTTGTGTGTGTGTGCTTGTGACCTGTTATGTGTTAGCACCTCATCCATGGTGTACCTGGCCTTGTGCCCTACATTACACGTAACTGCTATAGACAATAGACCCCATGCAGAACACTGTTGTATAGTTTAGTCCTGAAAATATATTAGGTATGCTCCCGCCTTTTTATTTATTATAAGTTATAATTAGAGAAGAAGTTTTAAAAAGGGTCAATAATAACAACTAGGAACCAACATGAGTATGTGTAAATAAGTTAATTGCAACTTACATTAAGCTGTAATGACATACATGAGATTTAACATGTGAATAAGCTGTTTCTTACAGAGTGAAGAGCAACCAACCTCAGGGTAATTTCTGTAGGTAATTATTTATGTTAAAAGTCTGAAATTCAGATCATTGTGTTTTCATCTTGGGCGTGGTGGTGTAGTGGTTAGCACTGTCACCTTGCACCGCCAGGGTACGGGTTCGATTCCCAGCCAGGCTCGATTCCCGTCTATGTGTACATGGAGTTTGCATGTTCTCCCTGTGCTTGGTGGGTCTCCTACTCAGTGCAAAGACATGCAGGTTAGGATAATTGGCATTTCCAAATTGTGCGTAGTATGTGATCGAGTGTGTGTACCCTGTGAGTGTCCAGGGTGTACCCCGCCCTCTTGGGTTAGGCTCCAGGCTGCCGCAACGTGAAAGATCTAAAAAGGGATTATAGCAAGACAATATAAGATGACTCGAGCAGATTGTTTCATATGAACATATTTTCTATGTCAATAGATAAACATTTCAAGACACATGGAAAACTCACTATTTAAATATTCTCTTATTTACCTGTTTGTTTGTTTTTTTGTTTGCTTGCTTGTTTTTTGTATTTCTCGTACTTCTATTTTCATATGTTTTGATTAACAATTGACTCTTCAATCTTGATGCCCTTAGTAGCCGATGTTTAACTAAAATCTGCATAATTAACTAGGATGGCTGAATGGCCTCAAAAGTTACCGTTTAACGTGTAATCATTAGGACGTATTTCATGGTTATACATCCCAAGTGGTTTAGTTTTGTGTAGTTGCTCATGTGCTTCATGTTGTCAATTCTGTCAAGCAAACTGGATTCTGAACAGATATGACATGTCTCATTTGAATTTGAAATGGAGGATTAAATACATAATTCTTTGTTTAACCATCTTTAAACATTTTTTTAATACAAGCCATGTTGTCAGTTAACAAACCAGAGAAGATGCATCTACAAGAAATAAAAGTCTGAAAACTTGGTCTGCCCCTGATCTGATCACAACCTTAAGTTAAATCACTTGCATAAATGTGTGTGATTCAATTAACCACAGCAGAACATCTGCTACAGAAGATGTCTTAGTTTGCGTTTAAAAAACTAGACTCACTGAAATATTGCCAGTTTTTCCATATTTTATTGGCTCGGCTAAAGTATTAAATTTTTTTTTGGAATGCACAGTTTGATTTGAGGGGAGCTCAAGTCATACCGGGATTTGTGATGAAATTTCTTGTGAATGAAGGCTAAAACCGATTTACATTTACAGAAGACTTACAAGACTTACATGGGTATGAGACTCTCAGTCGCAATAAAACATTTGAATAGTGCAAAAGGTGCTCAGCGTCCACCGCAGTCTTTCTCATAAACATTCAGTAAGTGGAACACATTGGACTTAAATTCGACAGATAGCTTCTCACCAACTGCG
Source organism: Clarias batrachus (assembly GCA_003987875.1). NCBI lineage: Eukaryota > Metazoa > Chordata > Actinopteri > Siluriformes > Clariidae > Clarias > Clarias batrachus. The sequence goes on from QMIH01000053.1 coordinate 287,363, forward strand.
GGAACTGTACACACAATCATTCACAAGCACCACTTGCACATTACAGGAACTTGACTCATATTATTGTCACATTCCCTGTACAGTCCTGACCTCGCTCCAAGCCACTTCCACATGTTTCGGCCATTAAAGGAATTCCTGGGTGGCCAGAATTTCAGATGTGACGCATTTACATTTTAGGCATTTAGCAACATACAATATATCATTATACATCTGAGCAGTTGATGGTTAAGAGCCTTGCTCAAGGGCCCAACAGTGGCAACTTGGTGGTTGTGGGGTTTGAATCTGGGACCTTCTGAAGCATAGGCTAATGCCTTAACCACTGAGTTACCACTAGCCCTCGCAACCAGTTTATAGGTTAAATGGGGAGGTTTAGGTAGAGAAATAAAGGTGGATTTAACTCTCATTAAAAATCCCAGTTTCACTTAAATCCCACACAATATGGGTGAAAACTCATTTTAATGACCTTCCTTAAATGGTCAACAATAGTGTTTCGTCAGAACTGCAGTTGGAATTTTTAAACTTTCAGTCATGTTAACTGCAATTGTCAAATTTCCCATGATTTGTAGGGGGATAGTGTGATGTCTTTGTACTATATGCTGTAGCTGTAAGGTTTCCCTTTACTCAAACTAAGAGGACCAAACCTGCTCCAGCATGGCAATGGCCCATGCACAAAGTGAGCTCTAGGAGGAGATTTCTCTGAGGTTAATGTGGAAGAACTCGAATGGCCTGCATAGATCCCTTACATCAATCCTACTGATCACCTTTGAATTGGAGCACTGACTGCACCTCAAACGTCCTCACTCTCAATAATGTTATGCAACTGAATGAGCAGAAATTCCTACAGACAGTAGAGCAGTGCAAATCTAGTGGAAACCAAATGTAGACTGGGTTGTTCAACAAGCACTTATACTGTAGCTGTTCAGGTTTCTACAGTGTTTGTCCATAAAATGGTGCTCATCTTATACCACCAGTTGTATTTCTACAGTACATTGCAATTTTACAGTCATTAGGATTTTTACTTCTATCAGAAGGTTTTGTTACTATAAAAAAAACTCAAAATACATCCACTGCAATTTGGTGTGTAAATCCCGAAAATGGATGGAATTAAAATATGGATAATAGCCACCTTATGTGATATCATATGAATGGAAAGTGGATCTAAAATAGGGTTGGGTATTTAAATAGAATGTTTATCGTCTAAGATGATGGCATCCCCCTGGTGCCCAACTCACATTGAGCCATGGTTGATTGCTGATTTTCCTTCATGCAATCTTGCCCCATAACTGTTTTTTTTTATTTTTTTTAAATTCCCTGTGCAATTCATTCTATCCATTTATTCTGTCTCATCAGCTATAAACGTGGTCTACCAATCAGCATTTTCATAATTGTGTTTTCAAAGCAAAACAAGGCGAAAGAGGCCGAATAGCTGATGGAGGAACATTGGTCATAAAAATTAAATAATCTAACTTACCAAGGGGAACACTGATCAAGTGCATCAGCGAAGAATATGGCCGCAGGATGAAGCTTAGTGAACGGCATAGAAGATCGAAGCTTGTAAGCAAGACAGATGTTAAACACCCCAAAACCCTGCGACATGCAACTCAGCTCAATGTGAGTTACTATATA
>QMIH01000053.1:289053-310825 GCA_003987875.1 Clarias batrachus
TATACTGTACATATTTGAGTTATTTTGTATTTGAGTTATTTCCTACAAATGAGAATGCCTCTTGGGAATTGTACCTGCTGGGCATACATATTACATATATTGATATTTATTGATCTGAGCTAGACTATGCCATATCTTATACAGTTATGCCTTCTCAGTTCTGTGTATCGAATCGAGTTGATTATTATTAACATAATGTTACAAAGTGACATTATGACATCAATTTTTTTCAATGAATATCTCAGCATATTGTTTAGGGTATAATCTGTGTTTTTCTTTTCTCCTCCCATCCCCTCGTCTCCGTTCCCTCTGTGTCGCATTGTTCACTTGTTCTTCTTCTCCTTCTTCTGGACTGCTACTGTCATTTCCTTCCGCTGCCTCGTCAACATGCGCTCCTTCACTCTCCTGTTTTCACCAGGGTCATAGCAATTACTCCTCTCCTGCTCTCTCACTCCCCCCCCCTCTCTCTCTTATGCTTCTGTTTGTCCTTTCTCCTGACTGTGTACACATATCTCTCCACGTGCTTTTCTTTCCACATGTCGTTTGCTTTCGCTTTTCTGCTTCCTATACATCTTAACAGTTATCTCATTTTCTACCCTTTCTTGTTTTCTCCTATATCCTATATACTTTTTTTCCCCCATATACCATGTCTTATCCCTTTAATGTGCTTTCATTTCCTTCTCTTATTCCATTCAACCTTTTTACTCTCAGTCCACACATTCTTCTTCCTCTCACTCTCTGGTCTCTCCCTTCATCATTCTTCTCTCAGGCATTCGCTCCATCCCTTCGTCCCTCTCCTTCTCGCTTTCTCTCTGATAGAGGGAGCAGAGTGTTGCCGCAGGACTGCAGTTCTCAGCGAAAGCACATTCTATTTTCTACCACTTCCTCTTCCTCCTCCAGCCGTCACCATGGTGATGGTGCGAGCCGGCAAAGGCCGCTCCCTGCTCAGCCTCAGTTATCGCTCTCGTTCTCTCTGTTTTCATTCTACCTCTCTCAATCTCCTTCTTCTCCACTTTACACTGTTTTGTTCATCCATCTGCCATTTTGTTACAACTTTGTTTTCATATTCAGCTTTATTTTCACTTCTGTATAATGACGGATCCAGTCGCACAATTTCCCACATGATCGGTCCGTCCTCTGCTTTGTGCATTTCAAAAAAACACATTTTTTCTCATCCCTTTATTCCATCCTTCAAAAGTAACTGCGATTTTCATTCGCTGATGTTTGCTACGCTGTTTTGCAAGGAACATCTATTTCTGGCCGAACTGCTCCCACCCACACCTGCTCCTTCACTCCACAGTGAGCTTCAGCAGTGACAAAACCTTCCTCACCATCTTACCTACTGCAGCGCTATCACAGTGCTTATGACGCTGCTGACATCCCTGCTGAAGAATGGGAACACGGCTATAAGTGGGCCTTGCAACAAGAGTCACAAATGTCAAAGGTCAAACACTGTGATAGTAGCAGGTTCCAGATTCATATAAGAGGAAGCTGATATTCAAACATGGCTTCATTTCTCATGAGGTGACCAAGATTTCCAGTAAATTAACCAGCCACACTCAAAGAATTCATCGCTTATCACATTTTGAAGGTTCCATATTTTTATAGAGTGGAACCTCGGCATACAAACGCTCTAAATCATGAGTTTTTGCCTCTGTTGAAATTTGAAATTTGCCTGTGCAAACGATGCTTTTTCAGCATTTGATCCAATAACAAAACCATCTGGGAGCCACTTACAACTTGTTTGTGTCAGTGGAAAGCCAACTGAAGCGGGTTGATGTATTTTTTAAAATAATTTTTAGCATTTTGTGCAAGATTTAGTGAAGACTTAGCATGGTTTCCAAGACTGTTAGGATGGACGGTAGCAAAAAAAAATGGAGTGAGGTTTAATGTTTATTTATTTCATATTTTCCTTCATTTACATGTCTTTTCCAATGAGCCTTTTCGTTTTGATTGTTTTCATATGCAATGAGTCATAATTGGTAATGTTAATAATATTTTTTGGGGTGACTGGAACGGATTATCTGCATTTACATTGTTTCCTATAGGAAAAAGCGTTTCGCAACACAAATTTTCGCCTCAGGAACGGATTAAATTCGTATGCCAAGTACCACTAAATTTCTTTAACAACTTAACACAGGTCTCAGAAATATCCCTAGATAATGCATTTTTAATACTTAAAAACTCCCTCTGTTTTACTCCTCAATTGAACATAACATTCAAGTGTCTATGGAAATAAGCTACTGTAAAGCCCTCTCATCATTGTTTAGTAATAGGCTGGGGGGGGGGGCACATTAGAGGTACATTAGGGGTACATTAGAGGTATGAGGTCACATTAGGGGTAAATCAAACTGTATTTTTTAAGTCCTCACCAATGTAAATGGAGAAAGGAAAAATCTGGATTTTTGTATGTTTGTGCACACCTGGATATCTAAAATGACCAAAAAGTAAATTTTGCATAACAGATACTCTTTTTGTTTATATATTACTTCATTTATTTAATGAAATAAAGTTAGTTTGATTATCTTGCTACTTCTTTTTCATTGTTGTAAATTTAAAATCTCTATTCTTATTTTGACCCTATTGTTTTCTTTACCGTTCTTATTGCCAATATGACTGAATGCCCCTTAATGTTCACAGTAAAATGCAATAAAGAGAAATTAAGGCAGGAAAGTAATTGCATTCAAATTTTCCCTGTAAAGTAATTAGTTTGTTTTATTATGTTAAATATGGAATAAAAACTGATATTTGTGTTTATTTAGAAGTTGGTGTGCAATGCCAGTTATCATGTCTTGAATCTGCATTTATTCACTTAACCATAGCCTTCAAAAACATAAAGCAGGAGTCTTTATTCCTTTGCAGATGTGTCATCAAATATACCCATCGAGAATAGATGGACTTCTTATGTTAAGTGATATGAGATCCATGTAATGAATAGTGCAGCTCTCACATTTCCATCAGCATTGCTTACACTTCTGTACACGTCCACAGAGATTTATATAAGGCAAGTTATACTGTATGAAAAAATAGGCATTTTGTTAGCTTTGTAGTTGTGAATTTATGGATAAGTAAGCCTGGCTTTGGCTTGAACATGAGTTAGTGCTTGTGTTACAATATTCGTGAACTTAAAACCAAACTTTGTTAATAAAAAGAGACTTGTGGCACTTGGGTCCACTTAATTTTTTTAAAGAAAACCCACAAAATACAGGTATATACTGTACAATTCACCGAACTTAACATCAAAACTTCAGTAATATTAAAACATATAAGATAATATGTAAGGCAGGGGTCTCAAACTCAGTTCCTGGAGGGCCGCAGCCCTACAGAGTTTTGTTCTAACCCTGCTTCAACATACATACCATGTAGTTTTCAAATAAGCCTTAATGACTTGTTTAGTTGGATCAGGTGTTTTTAATTATRKTKRGAABAAAACTCTGTAGGGCTGCGGCCCTCCAGGAACTGAGTTTGAGACCCCTGATGTAAGGGGATGCATTTCCTTGTTAATTATTAACATCTGAATAAAATCCTAAATTACTGATTCAAGATTTTAGATCGATGCAGTGATAATCTTTTTCTTGCAATTGTCACTAAACGTTTTAATTTACTTATTGATGGAAATCATTTCTTAGAGTAACTGCTATTAACAACACGTTCATTTGTTTCTATATTTATTCATTCAGCCATGTTGTTCAATTCATTTTTGTTTGTTTTTTTCCCCCCAGATTTGCATGTCATAATAGTTCACATTCATAATTATAGAGGTTTTTATATAACACGAATTTTATATAACACTACGATGTGTCTGTCCACATAGCTTTGTTAGCAGTTATTGCTAGCACTACTACGTAGTCAGCACTCTACAACTGCACAGAGGCAAAAAGTCACATGAATTCGGACCTGCCCATTCGCATTCAAGTCAATCTGATACAGGACCACATAGAAAACTGACTCAAAATATGCATTGCAAAAAAAAAAGCAGATTTCAGGTGGATAATTTGCATGTAGTCTCCGTTGAATCTTTAAGTGTTTCATCTAACATAAGTTGATTTACTTATGGACAGAGGAACAGTTGTTTAATGGCAGTTCTGATATTTAAACTCACAGCGTTCTGATCATTAACTCAGAACCTGAACTAAAACGTATGAATTCCCATAATACTTGCTGCTTAGAGGCAAAATCATGGTAATCTCTGTAATCTCATGTATGCAGAGGAGTGTGCTTCCCTTCAAGTAGGTTACACTTCCCTGTGATGTGTAATGAACAGAAGTTCTTACGCAGTTCTTCTCATACTTCTCATAAGAAAGCATGTGATAGACTTTACCCGTACTGGTTAATAGCGTTAGGAAGCTTCCGCCTGCCTGGTAGGTAGAAACTGATATGTGACAACTTGAGAGAAAAATCGTTCATTCATTCATAATTCACCGATTTCTGACCTTATTCCAGCGGAGTTCAGACTAATTGGAAGTGTTGGCAGAATTCCTATGTGTGACATCAGGGTGCCGTAAAAGCCCATGTATCACAATTAACCAGTTAAACTAGCATAAAAGAACCTGCTAATTAATCTGACCAGTCTGATGTGGTCATGAAAGAATAAACGGCTGGCCACAGGAGTCCCCTCCTTCATTCGGGGAGGTCGCTTCTACACCATAGTCCTGAGTAGAGTGCATGCCGTGGGTGGGGATGCAGTCTATGGTCTTTGACTAACACATTGTGTTTCCGATGATGTTTATGATCTGAGAAACCAGCCCCTGCTGCATGCTAATTAGCAGATAGTTTGGTTGACAGAGGCGTGGGTTAGTGCTGCTGCTACTGCTGTGTGTGTGTGTGTGTGTGTGTGGTGTGTGTGTGTGTGTGTGTGTGAGAGAGAGAGAGACATTGTGAGTGGATTTGTGGTTATGCATTGAGTAAGTATTAATTTGGTTTGACCTATTCCATTCATCCATCCCTCCATCTATACCTTGGTAGTTCTGTGTTGGATCCCCACTCTGCCTTCAGAACTGCCAGAATCATTTGTGGATTCAGTGAGGTCCTGTAAACCTTCCTTGCACATTTCGGACCACATTGGCATGGTAGTATCACATGTCGGCGGTATATGGCGGTGGTGGCTCAGAGGGCTAAGGCACTGAGTTACTGATTGGAAGATCGGCGGTTCGATTCCCAGGTTGCCATTGTTAACCCTAATTGCTCCAGGGGCGCTGTACCATGACTGACCCTGTGCTCTGACCCCAGTCACGCTGGGATATGCGAAGAAGGAATTTCACTGTGCTGTAATGTGTATGTGACAAAATAAAGGCTTTACTTTATTCTCTGCAGATTTGTCAGCTCCATATGTGATTCTCATGTTCCACCACATCCCAAAGGTTCTCTATATTGAATTGAGACTGTAGAGGCCATTCGAGTAAAGTGAACTCATTTTCATGTTCAAGAAACAAGTTTAAGATGATTTTAGCAAAAACGTCTAAGCTACTAAGGCGCACAAAGTGTGCAAAGAAAATGTCTCCTGCACCATTACACCACCATCACCAGCCTGGTTCGTTTGTACATGGCAGGACGAATCCATAATTCCATGTGGTTTACGCCAGATTCTGACCCTGCTATCAAAATGTCACAGCAGACAGTGAGCCTCATCAGACTAGCTAACATTATACTAACCTTCTATTGTGGTGAATGAGATGTTATTTGAGATACTGTTGCCTTTTAATCAGCTCGATTATTAAACCTGAAATGATAGTGATGAACCATCACTGAGGAAGAAATGTGGTCAGAAAAACATTCTGAGTGAGGTTGATGGGCGATCACTTAAACACATAGTGAAATCAAATCCTAAAAACAAACAAACAAACAAACAAAAAAAAAAAAAAAACAGTGGACCTCATGGCTATGTTTAATAGTGAAAGTGAGAGCATTTCCTTACATACAGTGTGACGAGAACTTAAGGGATTGGGACTAAGCAGCTGTGTAGCTTTAAGAAACCTACTTATCAAGGAGGCTAATTAGAAAAAAAGTGCTTCGATTTGCTAGGAAGCTTAAAAAATTGACTGTGGTGCTTCAGGGGGGAAAAAAATTAGGTTAGCTGACTACACGAGTATACTCAATGACCACATTCTCTCATCAGTGGATTTTTTTTTCTTCCCTGATGGCATGGGCATATTCCAAGATGGCAATGCCAGGACTAATCAGGCTCAAATTGTGGAAGAGTGGTTCAGGGAGCATGAGACATCATTTTCACGCATGGACTGGACACCACTGAGTCTTAGAACTTAACCCATTGACAATCTTTTGGGTGTGCTGGAGAAGACTTACTGTTCCCACTCTTCCATCATCAATACAAGATCTTGGTGAGAAATTAATGCGGAATATTTTTTTTTTTTTTAATGACGCCAAAGCCGTGATTAAAGCAAAATGTGGTGCAAACAAATATTAAAGTGTGTGCCTTTTTTGTTTTTTGGTCGGCCCGCACACACACACACACACACACACACACACACACACACACACACACACACACACACACACACACACACACACACACACACACACACACACACACACACACACACACACAAAGAAAAAGAAAACCCACAAATGATGCAAAACAATGTTTGTCGCCGCTGTATACACACACGTACAGTAGTATATACAGTATACACATTATACTGTGTATACACAGTATATAAGGGCTTCTTCATTAGGAATACCTGTACCATTGCTCATCCAATCAAGTTACAGCATTAAATGCAGAGTCATTATTTGTACCATCAGAACTGTCACTCAATGGATTTTTTTTGTTGTTGCACTGGGCACATATTTTAAAGCCCATTCTGATATTTGCTGTGAACAAAAGGTTCTTGTACTGTATCTGCATGATTTGATGAATTTGCTGACATACTGTACACATGATTAACTGATTTGATAACTGTGCAGGTGAATAAGCAAGTATACACGTGTTCATATATTACATTTGTATATACATTTTTTTTCATAATACTGAAACATTAAACTTATATTCAATTATAACCCAGTTTTCTAAAACCATAAACGAAATCACCTATTTAAAAACAAATACTAGAAATTTTTAGTCTAACTCATTGAAAATTATGCTTTTATTTGTGAAAAACAAACAACTGCATGAAGCAATTTTGCTCATAATGAATGTGCATATAACCTCATTAAAATGCACTAGTCGAATTGCCATGCAAGACAAAAGTGTATAAATATACTAGTTAGTGAAATCTATTAACAAAATCAATCATGTAACTTCACAAAAACAATACACGATTCAAATGTGAATTTAGTCCGCCTCAGCAGTCAGTCTCTGAACTGGGACAGACAGTTTTTAAACCAGAGAAAACTCCACACCTTTTGTTGTGGTGCAGATTAGAGGAGGGCAGACACATTGATAGGTACAAGAGATAGTCGTAAAAATTTATAAATACAAAATGACCTGAGAAAAATACAATGTTCTTGGCGACATTACTGACATGCAACCCACAACTCTGTTGAAGAGTGATGTAATCACCTCTCACAATTCGACATTCAACACACTATTTATACTTATCAATTCTATGGAAAAAAAAATATTATTCGTTGGTATTTCTACAAAGTACTCGAATACTTTATACTCGTACCGAATTTAAAAGAGTGACATACTGAAATAGAGTAGTACATAATTTTTCTGAGCAGCATAATTCGCCTGAATGCTCGCTCCATCTTCTCTCACACTATGAATTGCTGTAGAGCCTCTCTCATCTCTCTCATGTCACTCCTTCCCAATGGCATCCCTGGGTCAGACACTTTTCATATACAGTATGCATTCAGACCAAATTTTCTTTAGAACTGTGTGAATCCTTAAGTGTATTTGGTGGCCCAGATAAGATCGTGTTAACAGACTTCTTGCAAGCAGTGTTCTGATGCAGTTCACAACGGCATTGTTTCCATTTGTCTTTAAGCTTTCGTAGCTTCCCAACCAATACAGCGTGATCTCAGGAGGCTAATGGTACAGGAGTCAATCCTGTGGATTCACTGGCGTGCCAAAAAAAAATCACTATTTGCATTTAAATAAGCAAATATGTAAGAGGGTTTAATTGGATAATTACCGCAGTGATTAATATGTTTCAGGCTGGCAACAATTTTCGAACCCTAAATGATACAGTGAGAAGCTTCTAATTTCTTAAACAGCCATGCCAGAAGAGATGTCCCATGGTCAGGGTGAAATTATTGGGTTGTGTGGAGCAAAGAAAACAACTAAGGAGATAAAGAGGCTGAAATGACTGAAATTGGATCAAGAACTGGAAGTATTAACTAAACCTGCTAATCTTTCAACTTCATGGATCAAATGTAATCAAAAGAGTAACATGTGACTGTGATCATAGATCACCTAATAAAGGCTTGCACTTTATAAAAGTTACTTTCCTTAAAATCAACAGAAGAAGAAGGCACAGTTACAGTATGTAACTGGCACAGTTACAGTATGTTTAATAGTGAAAGTAAGGGAATTTCCACACACACACACACACGCACACACACACACACATACACACACAATGTGACAAGAAGTCACAGGATTGGGACGAAACTGCTGTGTGCCCATAAGAAAACCACTTGTTAGTGAGAATCATCAGAAAAAAAAAAGACTTCAGATGGGACTTTGAGGCAATGGAAAACGGTCATGTGATTTCATGAGATCAGATCAACCCTGTGTTAGTGTGATGGCCATGTCAGGGTTTGAAGGGAAGCGCAGGAAGTGATGCACTCAGTAATGCTTAGTGACCACTGTACAAACCTCTGGAGAAAAAAAAAAAAGATATGTTATGATAAATTGTACAGTATTGTTTACTTTTATTGACTGTGATGTTTTTAATTGTATTTTTCCTAATACTGCCTGCAGTTTTATCCCTCAAGAATGGGATCTGATGAACATCACTGTGATGTGTCAGGTTCTATATAACACATGTATCAGATTATTACTGAATAACATTTTGGCATTTGTGGAATGGTGTTTAAATTCTGTTGTTTGTTTTTGTTTAATTGAGATTGTGGAAAAACATCTTTTCAGTCTTAAATAATGACCAATTATCTTTCTCGTCACGCATCCTTCCCTCTGTCTTTTTCTCTCCTTCCCTACTGTTTTATTCCTTCCTGGTCCACTTATCCGTCCTTTCTCCTCTCCTCTGCAGCAGAGGGCTGTATTTCACGGTGCCATGAGTCCTTTAGTCTGATAGCGCCGCAGACCCGGAGGCAGCGAGGAAGAGCTATAGCGCCTTATATCAGAAGCTGTGCTGCCTTGCTCTTGCCATTAGGAGAGCACTGACACCAAGTAGCCTTCATGACCAGCATCCCTCCTGCCGAACACAGTCCTGCCACACCAGCCGCGCACTGCACATGCAAACAAGCAGTGAAGAAATCCTGTGCACTCTGTGTATCTGTGCTCATGTATATAGGTAGTCAAGTGTATGGGCGTATTGCACTGTACATTACTTTATAATGTAATGTATGTTTACTGGCATCTGTGTTATACAAGATTTTTTTTTAAAAGTGTATGGCATTCGTGTCAGAGTGAGCCATGGTGCTGTGCTGGTGGGTGAGATGAGAGATATCAGCATGTATATATGTGTCAGATTCATCATTTATTTTTTATTTATGCAGGTGTGTCTTTGAGATCAGGGAGTAAAAAAGAAACAGACGAAATATGTGACACAATGAAGCCAACAATAAGACACAAATCAAAGCATGCAAATGAAAAATTCTCCACATGATAACACCAGAAAGCCAATACCGCAGTTTGCACTTGCTTACTTTGACTTTCTAAAGTTGCTAACAATAAATGCATTAAATCACCGTATTGTGCAAGAACAATATTAGTTTTGTTGGGTCGCATATGAATGACATTATAAGTAAAGCTGTGACCACTAATATTAACTTTAACCATTTATAAATCTTCATACAAAATATATTCACTGGCAATTCTCCAACTTCATAATACTGATCTTTTGCAGGCACGTGACTACCGTGATGTTAATCACAACAGTGGATGGCAGATGCATCATTAACCGACATTAGGCTACTATGTATTTTGTTGATAATTATATTCAAGGTGTATGTCTATGAAATTGATGCAGTAGCTTCTGTTTTCCAGATTATTTTCATAAGTACTGTGCTGTGTTGGAATGCGTAACTTTTTTTTTTTTAATGAGCGTGTATAAATGGACAAAGAAGGTAATAAGAACATTAATTTGAAGAGATTTGACTTGCTTTACCTCAGAAGGTGTACAAATATGTGATTTGGTGGCTTTTCCTAGCAGTAGTATTAACTCATCCAGTGCTTCGGTTGTAAATTAGATGATGCTATAGTTTTGCAAACCATACACATATGCAATAAACAATACCCAATTAATTGTACAAATCATAGAAAACATTTATATTTATTTTTCAAAAGCACAATATCAGATAATACAAAACAAGTTCAACAGCAACATCATTACGATACTATTACTGAGAAGCATTAATGTCTGAGAGCAGTGCTGGTCATTATCTCCCAACATCAGGATGTAGGGCTTCGGCCTCGACAACTCAGCCTGCTGGAGATATTCCACAGTGTTCGTTCCAACCTTAGAAAGAAAGAAATTAAAGAAAGTAAAAGTTTATGGAAAAATCGAGAGGGTTGGCTAGTATGTATATTTGTACGAAGATTAGTGTTTTGTAACACCTGAGCTTTTTATATGTGGTTGCTAACACTAGCAACCAAGCTAAATGCTAGCATCATGCTGGCACTACAGTTAACAGTTTAGCTTCATACTAAACTTTTAATACCTTCATTTGTCTTCATACACCCTGCAAGCATTCTACAAAGAAAGCTAAAAAGCTCAGACATTTTTGCAGTTTCTTTCATACACAGGTGGGGTTCTTTGGTTTGGCTAGCTAGCAGCCATTGTCAGATAAACTAGCATGCTATCGCACAGACCAGGCTGAAAGTTTGAGTGTAACGTTAACACAGTAACAGTAATAAATGTTACATACAGTGAACAAATTCAGTCATAGGTGAGTGAAAGTGTGTATACAGACCTTATATTTAACATTTACATTTCCTCTTAAATGCTTGAGGAGGAAGACCAAGAAAAAGACACGAAGCTAACACAGCCACTGAATACATCGGTGAACTTTGGGGGAGGGGCGGTCTTGTCTGTGATGTTAGCTATCATTAGCTAACCCAACTCCAACCCAGCAAGCTGGGTTAACCAAAAAGTACCCAACTCCCTGTAAATAACCCAGAAAAATGACCCAACAGAGGCAACCCAGCGTTTGGGTAGTAAAAACAAAGCGGCATTTTTTAGTGTGTATGGAATAATTAAAATAATGTGCAGGTAACATTAATTAATTATGACATTTCAAACATTCTAATTGACCGCTAACTAACTGTTCTCGGGTTGAATACTAAATAGTGTATACAATGTAAAGCTAGTGCACTATAGGGTGTAAAATCCCTTGTTCCACATATCAAGCATTCAGGGATTAGAGAGGGATTTTGGACTCAGCCTTAGGTAGTTTTATAGCTCTGGTTAGCCATAAACAAAACAACACAGATGGTTCAGACGTAATTCAAAATGAGTTTGCAGTTACTAAAGTGACGGAATGTTGTTTAAGATTATTATATAAAGTTATCAGATGTATTTTCTTGCTGAAAGTGCTTTAGTGACTGGTTTTGTACATGGGTTTTGGCACTGGCATCCCTTTTTTTCCTATACAGAAGTGGGAGGGCCTATTGCAGAAAGGTGTTGTGATGTCAGGTGATGGATGGCTTGGTATGTTGACTTTAAGGGTATTTTCACATTAGGGACCCACTTCTGTTTCTCAGTACACTTGCCCCCAAAGTCTGGTTCATTTTGATCAGTGTGAACACAAGTGTACCGGGCTTGGACCCCCATGCCATTTCTGCTTGAAAAGGTGGTCTTGAGGATTGTACAGCATACTCAGGGATGACTTGAATCAGATATGAAACACAGAAATGGAACGCTGTTCCTAATGTGACATCATCAGTCGTGTCTTACCATCAGTAATCCAGTCAAATCTTATGAACTACACAGCCACAGCTGATAAAGTAGAAAGGCATATGAGGACATTTTTTCCCCCACAAATATCAGTAATATAACTTGTTCTCTTCTACCCTGCATGCTAAAACTAACTACATCTTGGCAGATGCCCTTATCCAGAGCGACTTACATTTTTATCTCATTATACATCTGAGCAGTTGGGGTTAAGGGCCTTGCTCAAGGGCCCAACAGGAACAACTTGGTGATTGTGGAACTTGAACCTGGGACCTTCCGAACCGTAGTTCAATGCCTTAACCACTGAGCTACCCCTGACCTCTACTAACTAGTAACTGTCTGCATTTACTGCCACCTGCTGTATTGGAGGGTGCCAATGCGAAAGTGTATCCTATTGCAGAGAATAACGATAATAATGTGAACACTGGTCAGTGGGGGAGTAGGGGGGACGGAGCAACCGCTCCCAGCCATGGTACAAATCAATCATGCCAAGATTTCAAAAAGAGCCAGATAGTGTAATAATAGTAATAGAAGTAGTATTAGTGTAGGGAGCAATGCTTTTAAAAGATTGTTGTATAAGTTCATGTAGCATTATCCTCTCCTCCAACAATAATGATGTTAAATAAAATACTATTATGCTATTTCACTCTATTACACTCTTAAAAATAATTACTTGAAAGTGTTTGCATCGAGGGGCTTAGCCTTCTAATGAGGCTCTAATTGGACCCCATTCTGAAAAGTACACTGTTTTAGAGTTTGTGTAGGTATAGTAATAATAATAATAATAATAATAATAATAATAATAATAATATGATAAAAACATATTAAGACAAACCAAAGGTCAAAAGCAAAATAATATATAAATGTAATGAAGCAGATCCTGAAAGCAACAGAAATAAGACAGAATAAATATTTAATAAAAATGATGTAAAAAAATAAAATGCTGGCACCATACCTACTATAAACGCTATGTAAAGATTATTTTGAGATATTAGACATTAAATCAGTAAGTGTACAATTTACTGTACAAGGAAATGACTCAGTGATGATTCACATGCTGATGGTTTGCTGCTAGCTCTGCGCTAACACACCATAGCTCGTGATTATAAGCACCATTCCATCAGCACACACTAAAACTTAATCTGTTATCAATATTAAACTCAATCACAGCTGAACAAAAAAAAAAAAAAAAAAACATCCGGGATCCGAAGAGGTGTCAGGTGTGTGATCTCCCATCCTCATCAAGCACCCACCCACACCGCCCAGCTCACACCCGGTGTTGTCGTTGTTTGTTCAGCTGGTCCCAGCCCCCCACCCCACCCCCACCCCCCTTCCAAACACGACCGGCTGTCTGCCGTTGCGGTGGGGGGGGGATGAGGGGTGAGGGGAGAGAAGGAAGGACTGAAGGGAACAAAAGGCAGAGTGGATGGAGAGGAGAGACTCACAGTGGTCATACAAAGCTGCTCGGGTGGGGGTGGTGCCTTCTGTGTGTGTCTATGTATGTTGGGGTGTTGTTATAAGAGAGGTGGCAGCTGAGGGGACTGGGAGAGGAGAAGGGATGAATATGTATGAGACAGGACGGCTGTCCTTCCTTGGGACCCCACGACCCAGCCAGGGGAGCAGACCCCCTCTTCTCTCTCTCTCTCTCGCTCTCTCTCTCTATATTTTCTTTTTTTCGTGCTCTTGCTCTCCGGCTGGGTGAACTGACAGCAGGTGGAAGCACAAGAACAGTAGCACACATATATTCATACAAATACACACGCGCACATGCTGCACACACACATACACACACATACTCAGAGAGGCATTAGAAGCCCGTTGTAATCCAGGGCCATACACTTTAGTAAAAGGAAGATGGGGTGTGCATGTGTGTCCATATAGCAGGTCTGGGTGGGACTAGTTACAGCTTTAAAAGCCAGTGATTTTACTTTATTTATGAGGTGTGGGTGTTCAGGGAAGGTGCATTGTGCGGGCGCATTTGTGTGTGTGTGTGTGTGTGTGTGTGTGTGTGTGTGTGTGTGTGTGTGTGTGTGTGTGAGAGAGAGAGAGAGAGAGAGAGAGATTTAGTGATTGTAAAGAGAGACAGGCTTTGAAAGACAGCAGTTCCTCTTTCCATGGTTTCACAGATCAATATATCAGACATACAGGCATTGATCTACACTGAGAGTAAAAAATGAAGAAGTAAGAAGGAGGATTCCACACCAAACAATGATTTTACCATGAAGAAACATAAGCATACTTAAGCGTTAACATTTTGGTAAATTTTCATCAGCAGTCATGTATTGCATCATAAAAAATATGGCCTCGGATTTGAATAAAAAAAAAAAAAAGCATTTTAGCAGTTAGCTTTTTTCCCAAAAGCGAGAAATATTGCAAATTGATATATTTCGTGCATGGTTTCTTTTGAAATGTTGTGCCAAAGTTGTTTGAGTTATCTTTGTGTTGTTGTTGTTGCTGTTTTTTGCAAAATGCTACTCCACATCCCACAGCTTTTTTTTTTTTGCAATGGATAAATCAGATTGCAATTTTTGTTTGTGGCCATGTAAATATGCCATTTATTATGAATCACATGCAGGTTGAGTTTTAGAGTTTAAAAAATGTGAACTCTTATTTTGCATTTTGTGGCTCAGAATCCTTTTTTTTTTCAGATAAGAAGAAACTTACAAAAAGTAGAAATACTACAAAAAGTTCAGTTTACCATGCTCCATCAGCCTCTTTTTCCCCCAGTTACATTTTACTTTGATTGTTGATGACAGCACCTTATCACAGTCCATAAGAGTAGTAGACTGTGACTGGACTTTTTCTTGGTTTCAACATTCTCCAAAAGTCCATCAAAGTCACATCTCATTCTGAACAGTTGCTTTTTTTCGCAGACTCTTGCTTTGCTTTGAAAATTAATTCATGAATTAAATTCATGTATATACATTTTTTTAAGCTTTTTTACTGAAAAAGCTTGCCAGTATCAGATAAGTTAGGTGGATTAAAGAAAAGGGCTTGCAGCTTTAAGCAAAACACCCACTCTAACCACACCTCAAAACCAGAAGAAAAGCATTTGAAATGTTTGTGCATATGAAAAGACAAACACAATTTCCTTCTTTTTTTCTCTCTCTTTATGTACTGTAACAGTGGTGTGCAATTCAGATTTGCAGTATATCTCTTTAAGAACTGCACATTATGCATGTAATCTGGCATCCCACTCCTGATCAAGATTGAGTCCATTAACTCTACATGCCTCAGTGATGCACTATTTTTTATATTATGTTTTGATGTCAGTAGTTTTTTTTTCTGGAAGGCTGACCTAAACGCTGTCTTACTGAGCTCCCAAATAAAACCATATTTCTGTGCAAACAGCAGCAATGCTGTTATTTATAGAGCACTGCTGCCTGTACAGCCCATGAAGATGGCACGCTGTGCACAGGCCAGCACATCACTACTGACTGAATGCAGAAACAAATACACATGTTTTGAGCAATAAACAGATACACATACAAAGTATCGAATCAGAAAGGGCTAATACTAATACATACTATATATATATTATGTATATGTCCACAGTGGTGGACAGTAATGAAGTTACTGTAGTTTATTATGCTACTTAAGTACATTTAAGTACTTAAACATTTCCATTTTGTGGATTTTTTTTACTTTGACTTTATTTCAAATGACAATATAAGAGTTTCTACTTCCACCGCATTAGGTAAAATTTGTTGCTCCTTCTTAGCTATGAGTGGAAAAAACAAGCCAATTGTGATAGAGCATGGGACTTATTTTGGCTGATTTGCTTTACAAGATCAGTGTACAATACTGAGCTCCTGAAAAAAAAAATGACCAAAAAAAGTTCTGACTCTAACTTGCCACTTCACCTCACTGTGGAACAGCATTCCATGCTAGTGGTCATTTTCTTTAATGGGCAATCTAATGTTAGCTTGCAGCAGTAAAATCTTTCGTTATGTCATGTGCATGCCTTGTTACTTAGCTAAGTAACTGGTAACTATTAAGCAGAAAAGTGTTACCACACCAACTGGAGCTAGTAATCACTTGAAGTTTTATCCCTGGAAATGTAGTGTTGCAGCTGAATGTTCTCGTATATGGTGAAACAGACAACACTGAGTGTTAACACTTGGATTTGGATATATAAAAATGTATTTGAACCAACTTATATAGCTATATACACAAATCCAGCATCTCTCCTCAAGTCAGGAATATTTGGTTAAAAACCTGCCTGTTGTCTGCTCATTATTAATATATATAGTATATACAGTATATCATATATATATATATCATCTATTGTAATAAAAATATGTTTGAAGGCAAGCATTTCTCTACTTTTATTCAAATGTAAATGGAGAAGTGGAGTAGTATTTTTCCTAAAGTATCTCTACTTTAGCGCAATTACTGGATTCATGTACGTCATCCATCACTGCTATAAGAGACAAAAAGCATTTGGGTTTAACTAACAGTAACTGATGACAAAATCTTGTGAGAGAAACCCTAAATGACCAGTCAGTGACATCACCAACAAGCTCCACAGGAAGTGAAATGATCATAATCCAAAATTTGAACAGAAATATAAAAACCATACCACATGATGCAAACCAATCATCAGCCAAAGTATGGAAAAACAAATGCTGTCCTCATGATCCAAAACATGCAAGCTCATGGGGTCATGCATGGTGGAGGTAGGCTTCATGCAGGTATTTCAAGAAAGTAACTAAGCAACCAAATATTAAGTGTTCTTTAATCTAAGTCTATTTGTTCCTACACTTTTTACTTTTCCTCAACCAAAAATTTGGTTGAGTATAACATTGCGTGAGTATAATGCCAAAGTCTAGCATTCAAGTTCAAATGAGTGGTTTTCCATTGTTTTTGCTTCAGAGCCCATATTTTATATTAGACACAACAAGTGTGACACAAGTCACAACACTACACTAAAGTCATTTCTCATATGGAAGTCAACTTTCTTCGGACTGCTCCTATAAAGGGGTCACCACAGTGGACCGTCTGCTCCGCTGGACTTGGGACCGGCACTGCATGTCCCCAATGGTGAGGCTCAAACCCAGATTCTCACATCCACAACCTAGCACCTTAGCCACCTGAGCCACCACTCGCCTGCTTATCATATGGAAATAAAAGATAAAAAGATATTAATTTGCATACTGTTGTTATTAGCACTACTGTGTCCAGATCCATTTGCTTCCTTTTACAAACAAATAAATAAATAAATAAATAAATAAACTAGATTGTTTTTACGGCTTTTTACGGTGTTTTGTTTCTAACATTTTTAAAAAAAATTTATTAAGATGGATTCAGTCGCTCCGCAACCTATAACTCACCACACTAAACACACTGTGGTCTGCACAAACTATGCTTGTCTTCTGTGCAGGGAAATACTTTTTTATGTAATCTGGATCTTTTTAATCACCTTGCAAGAGGCAATTTTTTGCTCAATGTTATCAAAATTGTTTACAGATGAATTTGCACCAAAATGAGAATAATCTTACTGGATGCACAACAAAAGAAATTGTGTATGCTCTATAACAACAGCAGAAACCACTGCTTATTCATTCATTCATTTATTCATTCCTTCATTCATTCATTTATTTTTCATGTCTGGTTATTTTGTTATATAAATATTTTCTAGCAATGTTTTGCAATGTTTTTTTTCAGGAAAAATGTAATTAATCTAATTTTCATTTGTTAAATGCTTGTAAAACAAATGCGTACTAACCACCATTAACACAAGTCTTATAAATATAAATAGGATGTGTAAATAGCAATTAAACCTTTGGATTACTGACTTATTAATGTTGTAGGAAAATGTTTGAGAATAAACAAAGACTGGAGACTGTAATAATCTGGTACAGATACTGTTGTCAAACTCTCTCCTTTAACACTGCATTGACTGATAGACCAATTCTCTGAATCCGAACACACACACACACACACACACACACACACACACACACATACATGCATAAAACATTAGAAACCCGCACACACACACACACACACACACACACACACACACACACACACACACACACACACACACACATGCCTGACTGGCTTACATGTGGATGATAGCGTGTGTCTGTGAGGGGCAGACACTGTGTAAAACGGGCTTCAGCCATGTTAAACATGCAGCTCCAGGGAGAGAGAGAGAGAGAGAGAGAGAGAGAGAGGTCCTCCAGCATATAAAAACACCAAGGAACAATTTCATACAAACTTAGGAACTGTATTGCGTTTTGTTGGTTATATTTTTTTATTTTGTGTTTTACTCGGAATTCATCCTTATTTAACAAGAGAGCTATCAAGAATGTTTAATAATGATATTTGGTCGGTTAGCATACTGCAGAATAAAAAAAAGAAACAAAATTTACGCATTTAATTATTGTTGTATTGCAGAATCACCTTTCTAGAGGCTCATTGACTCATAATTGTAACACACACTACTGTACCATATCGCAAAACCAAAAACACAGCAATAACCCCATGAGCGTTAGTTCACAATGGAAATGAGAGTTCCTGATGGCACATACTTGTTGCTGATTGAATACAGCATGTGACTATTACAAGGAAAAGATCTTCACTTTTTTAACCTGTTACAATATATAATGAGCAATTTAAAGATATATTTTTTGTATTAGAAGAATAATCTGGCATTCTTTAGGTGGGTTTTCATCAGCATTTGCATACTCACAATAATGCTGTACAGAGTTCAATGCAATCTATAATACTATGTTCTATTATAAGGGGTGTTCCAGTCAAACTGGGACTTTCTCTATATCATCCCCTGCTACACTAATGACACTTATCCCAGTGTTTCACTAGTGCTTGGATACCATTAAGGCGGAAAGTTTTCTTATTATGCCAGAGCCATGATCAGACTACCACAAACTCATTTAATGGATGAGGAAATAGCTTGAAGTGTGGCAAGGACAGAATGGGTGATGTGATGTGGCAATAACTGCCAGCTAAGTTCCTGTAATGTGCAAGTGGTGTTCATGAATGATTGTGTGTATACCACAGACAGATGCGTCTCTTTCGCAATTTGCTGACAAGTTATCTGTCGATTATCAAGGATCATGTGTTCAAAGTTCAAGGAAATGAGTGAATTTGGCATGGTGAAGCATGCCAATGCTTTTAAATGCAGCGTCAGCAAATGCAGCTGGTTATTAATACGTTATTCAGTTTGTGTTGAATATTGAACTTGCACAAACATGGGACAAAATGAATGGCCTGAAGCCTCCATTTGCATGGATTTGCATGAGATGCCCGTATAGGGATTATTTATTCATGAGCTATCACTACATGCAGATTTCAAACAGAGAGCAGCTCTCAGTACAGCCTGTCTCCATCCGGAGAGTGCAGGACCAGATCCATCACTTCTCACCATACAAATAACGAGTTTAAATAGAAAAATATCTAACTAAATCACAGTTCTGAATTATGTCAGGATACATGAACTTTATGCATTGCGATGAACATATTAATAACATTAGTAATAAGGAAACTCCACCTGATTACTAGTGCTCCTGGACATAATGTGGGACATTAAATACATATATATTTTTATTTTATCCTTAAGTTCCCTAACATTTCTGTTCATGTACACAAAGCCAGCAGAGATCACTGAGAGTTAGTGTTCCTGAGAATGACAATACTTTCAAACAATGAGGCAGGATGTTTACTTTGCTATTTAAAGATATATGATCAAATTAGTTAACATATGTTGGATCTGCATCTGACGCATTATATGAAGTTAGGGATTAAGTTGCACAGGTTAGTTTTGTGATTTGGCCAATCGAGTGCAATAGGTGAAATGTATCGAATTTTCAAATTTGGCCAAAATATATATAAATTTCAAAATAACAAATCCAGAAACAAACAAACAAAAAAAAAATCAGAAAACACAATTCACACAAACCAGAAATTCTTTTCGCTGATTGGACGAGACATTTTTCATGCATGATATACAGTGCAAGAAGTACTGCAGCCTCACGGCATTTGAATGTGGCAAATTTCTGCAACGGAATTTTTAAAGTCGATTATCTGACAAATCTGCAAAAACGGTTAAATCCAACCCGGTGCACTAAACTGGCAGTTCTTGACAAGTCTTGAATATTCGTAGCCAAACATGAGGTGCTTCGTAGGTAAATAGTGTAAGTAGATAAACAGTTTGTAACGATGGATTTGTAAGTACATTGTCACATTTCATAGGTAATTCTTCGCCAGTTGTAAATTGAGCATTTTGTCAAAATTTTGGAAATGTGGGAAACCCCCAAGCCAAAAAAAAAGTCAGTTTCTGAAGCTAACCTCTGTCGTTACTACCAAAAGCTACTAAATTCTTCTCTCTGTTTTTTTAGTTAATGATAAAGCAGGAGCTGAGAAAATAATCAAACTGTAGTGTGTCAAGGAACATTTAGCGATTAGCTTGAATTGAAGTTAACCATTATTGTTTCACAGGTGACTGGGACTTTCCACACTGTGACTGTTAGTCTGGCAACATAAAAACACCAATGCTAACAGAGCTATCCTAACAATAGCACGAATAATAGTGCGTCTAAACCTGTTAGCTCTAACATCAGTGTGCCAGATCAGCAATAATCCTTATACAGGAAAGGTTTCATTTTTAGCTCTAATATGCTGAAAGAGGGCAAAGAAAAAGGCATTTTGTAAACCTGCTATATTTGTAAGTTAGAAAATGTTTCCTTCCTGTAAAAGTAACTGGGAAATAATTGATCTCTTATTGCCAAATTAATTAGGACTCAAAATGAACTACTTATAGTCTAGATTATATTGTAGATTTGATGGCTTTGCAATATTCAGCAGTGCTACACTCGGTATAGAATTGAAGGTTCTAACGAAACATTAAGTAGAGATTTAACTTTACACTATAATAAGGTATAGTGTATATAATAAGGTACAGTATGTGGAGCGTAGTAATGATAAAACATGATAAAATGTCCTGTGAATAAAGGCATGAAACTGACATTTACAGAAGATATCAAGCACAGTATGGTAATGAGACGCTTAGTGACAGGAATATTTTTGAAACATTTAAATACGTTCTCACGTTAGCGACCCAGGCCCGATTCTAAGTACACTTGACCCCAAAGTCTGATTCACTTTGAACAATGTGAACACGATTGTAACAGGTTTGGGCACCGTGCCCAAGTCCACTTGAAAATATACAGAAGTGGACCGTTGTTTAGAACGTGAGATCATATGTCCTGCACGTGTGTGTGCCATGAGCCAGTATCATCCTTTGACCTTCCACAGCCATAGCTAATGAAGTAAGAATACATGTGATCTTAAATTTTTTTTCCCAAATATCAATTATATTAGGTGTACCTCAAAGATTGACTTCCTTGCTTTCTTCTTCTGTTTGTATTTATTGGTAGCTTGCAAACCATCTAGATGCATACTAGTATAATAATAATAATAATAATAATAATAATAATAATAATAATAATAATAAATATAGTTGCAAGCAACGATGACGGGCCCAAGCACCCTGTGCCATTCCCACTCCGGGCGCACCGCACAACCTGTGTCATTTGAGTGTGTTAAGACCTTGAAAAAGCCATCGCCACTCCATTGCACCTCACAACCTGCACACATCACACACTATACAGGGCTAATGTCAGTTTGGGCCCTAAATATTTGTTGTGTACATTAGTGTGTGTGTGTGTATGTGTGTGTGTGTGTGTGTGTGTGTGTGTGTGTGT
>QMIH01000053.1:310949-321670 GCA_003987875.1 Clarias batrachus
GTGTGTGTGTGTGTGTGTGTGTGTGTGCGCATTAGTGTGTAAGGGTAAGTGTGTGTGAGAATGAGGGAGAGAGGTGTGTGACGTGTAGATGTGTCAGTCTGTGTGTGACGAGTAAATGTGCTTGTGTTTCTGCTTGTTTGTGTGTATGGTTTGAGTCTGTGTGTATTAACATAAGTGATGTGTGTGTTAGTGTGTGAGATGTGTTTGTATGTGTTAACATTTGTGATGTGTATGTGTGTACAATAGGCCGCAGGTGCTGGAAGAAAAGCCTCACACTATGATGTTCCTGAACATGATGTCACAGAAGGTGTCACTGAATATAATGTCACTCAATATAATGCCACACAGAAAGTTATTAATCATTTTTCGGCGTACGTTTAAGACATTATCACGGCTGACCCATTTGAGATATCGAAAATCCCTCTGCAATTTTGGATCCTCAATGTCTTTAGATCTCTTCGGCCCAGTTTGGTAGCGATTGTATAATTTCCCTAGGAGGAGTATATCAAAATCCATCAGGTGCGTTTTTGTGAACGACCCAAAATAACCGGCCTCCTGTTGAGTTTAGCCCAGGACAAGTTGTTCGGCTCGATGAGCTCTAAATGTATATCGAGTGTCGTGTGCCTGCGTGAAAGTGTGTATGAGCTAGGTGGCAAAATCTCGTGGGCCCCTCTCAGGCATCCTGATGGCAGCAGATTCCAACCTGTCTGCCAAGTTTCATGAGTTTTTGAGCATGTTAAGACCCCCGAAAAGTCCAAACGGGTGGGGGAAAAAAATTCAAATAATCCTAAGGAAAACAAGAGGGCCCTTCACACACTATGACGACAGGGCTGATGTCATAGTGCTTGGGCCCTAATAATCATAATACAGATAATTAATAATACACCCTTAAAGAAGGATATACATCTGTGAATGACTATCCCGCCCAGAGGTGATTCACTGCCCGTTGCAGTCGGTCCAATGACCTTTAGGCGCAACTTTTAAACAACTTTAAAATCTTTAATCTGACAGGAGAGATGCATCTGAATCTCTAAAACTGTTTTAGTTTTAAATTTATGAAAATTACTCGCATATTACAGGAATTATTGACATTACTGTCCTCGCTAAAAGCCATTTCCACATGTATGGGCCATGAAAGGAGTTCCTGGGAGGCCAACATTTCAGATGGGATGCAGACAGTCTGATCGTGGCTCCAGCATACTGAGAAAACTTGATAGGTGATAAGTGCATTAGTGTAGCAGGGGATTGGGTAGAGAAATAAAGGTCTTTTTTACGCTGGTGTCCTGCACAACCAAAGGTCCCAGCTTGACTTGAACTTCCCTCAAAGTATTGCATAGTATTATAGATATGCATTTAACTCACAGCATTAATGTGAGTATGCTTATGCTAAAACTTGCCTAAAGGATGCCAGCTTATTCTACACTATACTGTATCTGTGTTCTGTTATTCTGCATAATCACAAGTTCTGGTTGATCGCCCCTTATAGTAGATACTGATGAAAAGAAAAACTCTATATAAACTCTATATTGTGCAATAGTGCAGTGTTGAACTACCTCGATCATATCATACCTGATATGGTCTGTACATATCTCTGTGTGCTAGAAGAATGTGTATTTTATATTACACTATGTGGTGAAAAAAATGTAGACACCAGATCACCACAACCATATTTGGTTCGCCCCCAAACTTCTGCTGTAAAGCTGAATTAACACAATTATCTAGGGTGTCTTTATATGCTGTAGCATTATAATTTTGCCGCAAAAATTATTTTAATTAACGGGCGCAAAACCTGTTTCATCATGACAAAATGAGATTCAACTCAAATGGCCTACACATTCCAGACATCAGCTCTCTACTGAACATCTTTTAGACTAAACTGGAACAATGCCTGTGCCCCAGGACTCCTCATTCTGACATCGGTGCTTGAATTCAATAATGCTCATGTAGCTGAATGAACACAAATACCCCACATGTTACAAAATCTAGTGGTCAGCCTTCTCAAAAGAATGGAGCTCATTATAACATTGAAGGGGAACAGAATTTAGAATGGGATGGTCTCCAAGTACAAAGTTCTGACCATAATAGTGCAAACAGCATGATGAATTTATTACATGAATACTCACTCACTCATCATCTATACCGCTCAATCCTGTATTCAGGGACACGGGGAGCCTGGAGCCTATTCCAGGAGACTTGGGGCACATGGCAGGGTACACCCAGGACAGGGTGCCAATCCATCGCAGGGCACAGACACACACACACATACACTCACTCATTCACACAATACGGGCAATTTGGGAACGTCAATTAGCCTGACCTACATGTCTTTGGACTGTGGGAGGAAACCGGAGTACCCGGCGGAAATCCACCAAGTACAGGGAGAACATGCAAACTCCATGCACACAGAGACGGGAATCGACCCTGGACCCTGGCGGTGCAAGGCGACAGTGCTAACCACTACACCACCGTGCCGCCCTACATGAATACTAGTATTCATAATAAAGTACCTAATTAATCGACCAACCAGGTGGTTGTAAAGCCAAAATAATGATTAACCAAGTACAGTAAGTCCGTCTTGTTGGATCTAGTACTGTAGATGTAGGAACCGAGGGTTACATCAAGGAGTCCCAAACAGCTGATTTCAGATCATAGCAGTTCTCAAATCTTAAAAAACAAAAATTTAAATGAAAGAGAGGAAGCAAGGAAAAGAGAGAGAGTCTTTTAAGAGAACCAGTCAGTCCATATAAGGCCAGTCTGGAAGTCAGTAAACATGCTTGTGCTTTTCTCAGCCATGAAAAAACTCAATTCTTTGCTGCTTAGTTCACTGCTAACTGAACACAGAGCATCAGAGTTCAGGACTTTTCCACTTCAACAAAGATTTTTTTTTTGTTTTGTTTTTTGTCACATTGATGAACAAACTTTCTCAAATGGAAACACCGTCTCATTGTTGCAGATGAAAACAACTTATTAGCAGTCTTAACTTTTCTTACTGTTATTTCTGCAAAAAACTGGATGGTTGTCAAGTCACAGAGAACAGTTTCAGTTATGTCATATTGTTCAAAGAACAATGCATCGCAGCTGCCTCACAGCTCTAGGGTCGTGGGTTCGATCCTGAGCTCAGGTTACTACGTGTGTAGAGTTTGGTGTGTTCTCCCTGTGTTTATGTGGGCTATTCTCTGGAATTTCCAACAACATACTGGTAGGTGGACTGGCTATGTTGGCTGTGTTGAATTACCACTAGGTGTGAAAGTTTGTGTGCAAATTTGCTCGGAATCCTATTTGAGATGAATTCTCCTGCCTTGTGCCCGGTGTTCCCAGGATAAGCATCGGATCAACCACAGCCCTGACCAGGATAAGGGACACTGATGCCACTTGAACACTTGAACTTGTCTTTACAAGAAAAACACCAAAATCGTTGCATGGTACTCAGGAGTTGCTTATGCAGGAAATATGTCAAGTAGAAACAGACACAAAAAAAAGTCAATAAAAAACATATTTAACAAATACTAATAGTGCAATATTTGTCCACAAGTGCAGAGGTCTGCCTCAATTATGGACACTTGTGATGGTGAAAATTAAGGTCTGGGTATAACTCTTGGCAGAGATGATACCATTTTTAAACACAACTCATTTAAACTTATCTTGGCACTGGTTACTCAACTCTCAAAGCTTTGCAAACATTAACATGCTCAGCATGCCCAGTGCATGAATCATTATTGTATTAAAAAAAAATGGACACAGGTATTGGATAGAGGTAGGATAGGTCTGGGAAAGTGTATACACACACACACACACACACACACACACACACACACACACACATGTACAAATGTGGCACAGGAGGAGAAGTTTTGCTTTCTTCTAGTCTCGCTTCCTGTGCACTACTCCTATTCAAATTGTCGCTCTCTCTCTCTCTCTCTCTCTCTCTCAAACACACACACACACACATACACACAGCATGCATATTCAAAATCAGTCTTTCTGGACTGGAGCTTTGTTCCTTTAAAGCGGGGCATCGTTTTATTTCAGTATTAAAAACGATATCAACACAGTATGAAGACACTCGTCCTCTCTCCCTCCCCAATAATCCCCTCCCTTTCTCTCTCTCTCTCTCTCTCTCTCTCTCTCTCTCTCTCTCTCTCTCCCTGTCTCTCTGCAGCATTTGCATAATGTCTGGGCCGTATTCTGATGTATGCGCGTGAATAATAAAGCTCATGGGTGCGGCGTGCCAGGCTGCCACTGTTCATTACCGCCGCGCGCCGCAAAGCCGGCTCCGCAGGGCCCTCATTAGCTATTCCACTCAGAATAAAGGCTCACACTCACGCACACACACACACACACACACATACACGCACACACACACACACACACACACACACCTTCTCTTGCTTTGCCTCTTGCAGTCTCTTTCTCTATCCACACATGCACTTTTTAACTCACACACAAACAGTTTTCCCTTTCTCCACACGCAGTTCTAGACTTCAGTTTTCACACACTCGCATAAAACACTCATTCATTTTCATTTCCTCGCTCTTTCTCTCCTTCTCTCCTTTTTTTTCTCAAACATCTACACGTCTGTCTCTTTGTCTCCATCCGCACACATTTACACAGCTCGTTTTCATCCGTTCTTTCCCTCCCTGTGTTTCGCTCTCCTTCGATGTATCTGTCTTGATCTCCGTTTTCATCTTGCTTACATCCCGTATCCCTCTGTTTTTACCCTTTCGATCGTTCTTCCTTTTCTTTCTCTTTCTCATTTTTTCAGGCTTACTTAGTTTCGGTTATCCTCTTACTTTCAGCCTCTCCCGCTGTCACAACTAGCTTCTGTCTCATTCTCTCTCATTCTCATTCTGTCTTTCTCTCAGTCTCTTCCCTCTATTCGATTGTGTGTGTCAGAGAGAGAGAGAGAAAGAGAGAGAGAGAGGTTTATTCTTCTTTTTGTTTTGTTACAGAGTGGGTTTGTCAGGTTGGGTCTGATACCGCAAGTGAAAATTGTAATGGAATGAAAGCACCCATCATTCGCTGAGTCCATAGGAGTTTTCACTGCATCAGTATGCAGAACGTGTGTAAACTGAGCTCTTTATGTGATTCGTTTCCTGCACGCAGTCCTCCAGACCCCTAGCAGGCGCTGAGTTCCCGTTCGCTCACAGTCTCTCCTGTTCATCCCTCCCTCGGTGATAATAATAAGAGTGCTAGGACTCCTGCATTAATATGAATCTCATCCTCTCCAGAGTGAACCACCCCCCCCCTCTTTCCTCATACACACACACATCCACACACACACACATACACATACACAGCTCCTCGTTAACCAGTGTCCTCACTAATTAACACATCCAGAGAGCCATTAGCAACTCCTCCAAGAAC
Organism: Clarias batrachus; assembly: GCA_003987875.1. Lineage (NCBI taxonomy): Eukaryota > Metazoa > Chordata > Actinopteri > Siluriformes > Clariidae > Clarias > Clarias batrachus. Next base: position 316,314 of record QMIH01000053.1, read on the forward strand.
AGTGTGGTGATGTGGCATTGCCAGGACAATGGAGCTTCTCTCTCTCTCTCTCTCTCTCTCTCTCACACACACACACACTCACACACACACACACACACACACACACACACTACATTTTTTCTGGTATAAGGTCTGGTGATTACGTTTCCATAATCTCACTCACTACACATTTTCAGACAAACTTAGAGCTTGTTTTAGAGTTTTGGGTTCAGACTGGTTTGTTACAGGAATTTATACTACACTGCAATCGAGCACTGGAATCTGATTGGCCGGAAGACGTGCATTAATTTGGCCTAACAGCATGGCTTGGACAGTAGTTTATAACAGTAACATGAACACTACGCTATACCGGGGTAGGGTCTAGTGAGTGAAGGACTGTTTTAGCTGTACTGTACTATACTATACTATACTATACTATACTATACTATACTATACTATACTATAATATATATCATCAATGTGTTATTCCTCACTTTACCTGCTGAGTTTAGGATTTGCTCTAATACCTGGAAGGTTATGATGTCATACAGGACTTCACCACTAGACCCTTGAATGAGCAACACAGACTGTACAAGAAGAACCGAACATGCTCCTCTGTGACGTCACTCATAGTTTTTCTAAAAGGCAGTTTTGAAATTTGACTGTGGGAGCTCTGGTCATCGGTATCTTGGCAGTAGATGTCCCCACCTAAACCCTAGTCAATCCATAAACAGGCAAAGAACAGAAACTGGCTGTTGGCTAGAACTACTCTGCATTTGATTGAACTCCATCATTCATAGGCGACATGTCATCCTGTGTCAACTGCATTTCTTGTGGTAACCTAAACTCAGATGAATAAACTGGATTTGACACAGTTGACACAGGATGACATGTCGCCTATGGATGATGGAGTTCAATCAATCAGCTGTTTAACTAAAACTGATGCATAGCAGGCAGCTAGTGGTTTGAAACCTGCAGTGAGGCCATCATTCAAATTTGACACACCCCCAATTATGCAAAATTGTATGCCTTCAAAAAAATGTTGTTAAAATTTAGTTACATAAAAATTCCCCTCATACAGTTGTCATGAATGGGAAATCTAGATATGGAGACTAATACTGTACCAGGATGCAAACATGTTTATTTCTGTTGTAAAGTTGGACATGGGGTCTATAAGTTTCACTCAGTTTTTTGAGCCAGCTCCTACTGGACATTCAAGGAACTGCATATTTTGGCACTTCCCCCATTGGACTCATTTATCAGAACGGGAGGTTGCCCCTTGGTGAGAAGCTGAACCCTTAGCTGAGTTTCATTCTGTAATCTGTCCATACATTTAGGTAAAAGCCTACACAGGAAGGTCGCATGTCTTTCAGATTTCGTAAATGAACATAAAGAGACCCTTCCCAGAAAATCATATGGGTTTTTATAATCAAGTGCTGTGTAAAGAACAACCTTTTTAGTAACAGCAGCACTTCTTCAAAGTAGATCTTCAACCCTTTTTGGAATATAGCAAACTCCAAGAGGGACATTTTAAACGAGGTTGTCTAGATTATTTATTCTAGACAGGGAACCTGGTTAACTTAATTATTTTAATAAAATACTTATTTGTGAACAATTTGTCGTCTTTTTCATATCACCTAAAGCATCTGGCACAATTGTTCTGTAAATGAAAGCTCATCCGTTAAATGACCAAACAAACAAATACACAAATATGGGCAAATGTTGAAATTTGTATTCCTAAGCTGCATAAACTGGAAGCTTAATTTGTGTGTAGGCGTGACTGTGTGATCTGATACCACATACACCTCAAATACACAAAACAGGGAAACATCTTCAGCTCTAGTTTGTCAGCAGCAAATGTTCTCAGCGGATGTCCATGATGTTCACTCGCTGTTCAGTCTCTTTGTACGAGCAAGACAAACAGGGTGGTACAAACACACTGACTAATGAGACAAACCAGGACCGAGACATGGGACAGGTGCAGACACTCATCAGTGTTCAGGATAGAGGAAGAGGGGGAAAAGACTACCCTCCTTATCTTGCTGTTCTCCCTGAGAGCTCTAGGGCTAGTTAGCAAGCTAGTGCTGCTTTTGACAAAAGTGTCACAAGTGGTATTTCAGTAATTGAGAGTCTGGGTTCATCTTGGTACGTTCTAAGTGATTTATTTAACAAAGAAGTCAAACCAGGCAATTTTTGTTACCATAACAAACAAACGGCATATACAGTACACACACACACACATGCACATACACACACTTGTGTTAAATCTATGAAGTAGTGGACAATGTGTAGTCACCAAATGAACGTTGGGATAATATTAATAACAAAATCTATTCATACACAACCCTTCTATAATGATTTTTAATGCAGCCGTACTGAGAAAGTCACTGAGAAAGTCATTTTAAATTAAAAAAAATTTCAAGACATACCAGAACTTTTGATGAAGGTGTAAAACCAATTGACATTTACAGGAGATGTTACGCACAGTACAGTGATGACAGTCCTATACGAAAACATTTGAATGCTGAAAACATTTGAAAGAAGGCTATACATCCGTGAAGGGCAATCCTGGCTTAATTCGTTCCTGTGAACATCCAGTGAGTGGAATGTTTGATTCTTGGAAAGCGTCACATAAGTTGTTGCAGAAAAAACGCCAATGTCTGGGGGAACTGTAGACTCATTCACCAACACAGCTTGCACATTAGAGCAACTTGGCTGGGAGTTATTACCACATCGCATGCAGTCCTGACCTCCACATGTTTGGACCATTAAAGGAGTTCCTGGGAGGCCAGAGTTTAAGATTTGAAGTAGGCAATCTGATCATGGCTCTGGTGCATTTTGAAAGCTTTCTATCTTGATGGCATCCAAGCATTAATGAAACGCTGAGATAAGTACATTAGTGTAGCAGGGGATTATATAGGATTTTTTTTTTTAAGTTTTTACTCTCATAACTGTGTTCTGTTATTTTGCATAATCAAAAGTTCTGGTTTGACTAGAACACCCCTGGTCAATATCATTTATAAAAAGGAGTCAAACAGTTGATTTCAGTTTTGGTTCTCTACATTTTTGGAACAAGAGACAGCACAGAGGCTCTGTAGGTACAGTAGCTTGGCCACCTCATAGCTCCAGGCTCTCCAGGTTGATTGTGAGCCCAGGTTTGTGTCTGTGCAGAGTTTTGCCTGTTCACATGTCTGCGTGGGATTCCTTCAGGATCTCTGGTTTCCTCCCATCTCAAAAACAACATGCCTGTAGGTGGGTTAGCGATGCTAAATTGCTTCTCACAATCATATTTTCTCTTCATGTGAATTTGTGTGTGAATATGGTGTTCTAGCCAACATTGCACCTGCTGTGTCCTTGGAAAAGCTTTGGATCTACCACAACCCTGATAAAGTGGTAACTGAAGATGAGTAAGGGTAAGAGTTTGGAACGACCCTACAAATGTTTTGCTAGAGGCTTTATTCGTTTAAAGTCTGTTATCATGTTTTGAACGTACTGATTAAATCAGGAGGCGGCACGGTGGTGTAGTGGTTAGCACTGTCACCTTGCACCGCCAGGGTCCGGGTTCGATTCCCGTCTCTGTGTGCATGGAGTTTGCATATTCTTCCCGTGCTTGGTGGGTTTCCTCGGGGTACTTCGGTTTCCTCCCACAGTCCAAAGACATGTAGGTTAGGCTAATTGRCGTTCCCAAATTGCCCGTAGTGTGTGAATGAGTGAGTGTATGTGTGTGTGTCTGTGCCCTCAGATGGATTGGCACCTTGTCCAGGGTGTACCCTGCCATGTGCCCTAAGTCTCCTGGGATAGGCTCCAGGCCCCCGTGACCCTGAATACAGGATTAAGCGGTATAGATGATGAGTGAGTGATTAAATCAGGGAGTTAGGGGACTACTGATTAGTGCAACAGAAAAGTGTATGCCCTGTCTCAGTGATGCCTCGGCCGTTCTGTGATCAGGAGCACGAGAGAGCAAAATTGGTCAAAATTTCCCAACCAGCCAATCATAGGCTTCTGTGAGCTTGGCATGTGGAAGTGTGCGGATAGCGCTTTCCTCAGATGGTGTCACATGTGTTAGCCTTCACCCTCCATGTGATGGGGAGAACTGCATGATGGGTAGACTTAGTTAAATTTAAACATGTAAATAAATGTGTTTTTTTTTTTTTTTTTTTTTTTTTTTGGATGTTGGTCTATGTCCACACTAGCGTGCAATTATTCAGAGACAAATTTCTTATTATATTATATTATAATTTATATATAATAACTTATATCTAATAAGTTCAATTGTATTCATGACAGTAAAATTAAATATCTTTAATAATCCCAGCTGAACATGCCAGAATCTCATGCTAAAGTATAATTAATGAGGTTTAGCGCCAACAAGTAATTGATTAATTATGAATCAGAGGTTGCATATTTCGTGAAAGTAGCAACATGAAGGGCTGGCCTGAATGAGGATTCATGAGCTGTTGCAAGATACTTGCAAATAATTGTCTGATTGTTTTAGGTTATTTTACATAGTTTATATCAACACTAAAACATACAATTGTATTCATTTTGGATAGTTTGATTTCTTTCAGGGTTTTATTCATGTAACATCTGCAGGAACCTGGTCACAAGTATGTTGAACTGAGTCTCAACTACAGTATAGTCATTTTTACCTTCTGACATCGTTGTGGGATTCTTGAATGAACTTTATGTGCTGAATGCGCTTCACTGCTGCATAAATTAGGGTGTGTTTCATGTAAATTAAATGCACATGAGAACAAATTTGTTGTATGTATGTGACATGTACTGTAAAAAAGACGCTACTGGGTGGGAACTTGTGTCCATGCAGCTGTCTCTCAGTTTGATTTCTCATTAATGTCTTGTCGATATATTCCTGAATCAGACATCATTAATACTTTATTCTTGGTGCTTACATCTGAGGTTGTTTTTACTCAACTTTGCCTGTGGCTGTGCGATGCGATATGATTTTAAAGTTTGCAATTTGAAGTATATAGGCAGTATGTAAAGCACTTTAAATATCACCAAAATACAACAATGAAAACGAGAATACAAACAAGGCAGTGGTCACAGGTTAGCCTTTGGTTGAAAGGTTCAGTGTGTTATACAAAAACTCAATTTTTTTTTTTCTAAAAAAATATTTGATTTATATGGGATTATAATTAGTATCATTGTTATTATCTACATTTGTAATAAACAAACAAACAAATACATCACTGAACTTGCAACAATGTGTGTGTTTAGTTTGGATTATTCTCTTTGTGGGGGGCCAATATATTTGCTCTGTGGTTACCAGGGTGGTTTAGCGTAGTAATGACTGTAGAATTTGACTGTAATAAACATGCAGTCATACAACTGTGTGTGTGTGTGTGTGTGTGTGTGTG
>QMIH01000053.1:321904-356187 GCA_003987875.1 Clarias batrachus
TGTGTGTGTGTGTGTGTGTGTGTGTGTGTGTGTGTGTGTGTGTGTGTGTGTGTGCATGTGTGTGCTTGGTAGTTGTAGCCAACAGGTACCACAGAGCATCCACAAGGTAAAGGTAGAGGAGATACAATAATATATTTCTCTGGTGATTCCAACTAATCCTCTGTGCTATTGAAGTGAACTGATCCAGGAACAGGTGGCTTGGTGGCTTAGTGGTAAGCACTGAATCTCACCTTCAGTCCTGTGTGTGTGGAGTTTGTATGTATATCTCCCAGTGCTTGGTGGTTTGACTCTGGCTTCCCATTGTGTTTGCAAATTTTCTATAGTTTATAATGTATCCAGGTTGTACACCACGGGTTCCCTGGTATTGGTTCCAGTCCCCTGTGACCCTGCAGTCTGGAAAATGGATGATCTAGGAACAGCTTTACATGCTTTAGAATAAACTAAACAGATCACAGAGGCCTGTTCTACTCACTCACCATCTATACTGCTTAATTCTGTATTCAGGGTCACAGTTGGGGGGTACACCCTGGACCCCTGGGTGCCAATCCATCACAGATCACACATACACACACTACAGCCAATTTGGGAATGTTCAGAGGAATCGAGGAAAATCGAGGAAATCGAACCTGGCCGGGACTCGAACCCAAACCCTGGAGGTGCAAGGCTACAGTGCTAACCGATACACCACTGTGCCGCCTTCATCTGAGTACATTTTAATTAAATTGAATTAAAATCACTGACAGGTCTAGTGATTAGTATACTGGTGATGCTGAGTGGCTGGAACAGGCGAGAGGGGAAATGAGGTTGCTGCTGAGGTTGGTTTAACCAATTTTAAATGCTATTTTAAGTATGTGCAGCCTGTTGTACTGTAGTAAAATTGTTGTTTACGTTTCCTTCACTTTATGTATGTAATTTGATTTCATTTTATTTAATATGAAGAAACAAGGGGAGGCTCAAGACATTTTTACACACCACTGTACGGTATTATTAATAAATCAGTTTTAGAACAAACAGGATATTTTGTACATAATTAGAAACTGCATTCAAAATCAGCCCAATTATATCTAAAATAAAATTTTATTTTTCCTAGATCCTTATTCTTCTTTCAGCAGTTTATTGCGCAATAATATTGGTATTATTTTTGGTTAGGGTTCCAGTAGCCACAGGGTCGTTACAGCCTCTCTGGTTACATTTAAACATACAGTAAATGGTTTTGCAGTAGATGGGATAATATAGTGAGATTTGGCTCCTGTGTGACAGTTACACTGTGTATGAGGTTGTGTGTGATGTGTGTGATGTGCAACACGAAAACATTGCGTACAACACTGTTTTCCAACACTTATTGAGCAATTTGCTTGTGTATCAGTTAGGGCTGGAGCGCAATGAAAAATTCATGGGATGATAACCACGACATCCTGATATCACAGAGTTCAGCGTTTCACATCATCTCCATGCAATATATTCAATGCCGACACTGCAGCAACAATGCAAATGTTAAATGAAAAAGTACAGGGAAATATTTAAAAGATTTGTTCGTTGCTGTTAGCGTGCAGGAGGTTTTCAAAAAAGGGGGTGAAATACAATTTTAGGATTTTTCTCCATTTATTTTCTCTTTTATAAAGAGTTCCAGGATGTCATCTTCACAAAGAAAAGAATATTTGTCAGAACATCATCAGCACTGCTATAGTATTTCAGATGTTCTTATCATGCCATAGGATCTTACTGACTAGCACACCTGAAGAATGTGGTACACACTAACACATCACGTAGCATATTTTATTCACTCTGTGTACGGAACATTTAACACTACTTAATTTGTTTTATGCATACGAAGGTGTCGGTGCTTCCTGTGCAATACTGTTTCATACGGACATCCTGACTGTCTAGATTTGTAAGTCTGTTCCAAACACGACAGGTAGCAAGAGCAGATCCAATTCACATTATGTTTAAGTTTATGACTTAGATGTAATGTAATGTAAAGGAGACTCACAGACTACAATCAGACACATTCTACATCCTTCAGTCCTTAGCTTAGATGTAGAGCAAAGCTAAGGAGAGTGATTGCAAGTACAGGAATGAGTGGGAGTGAATGGCTGAGTCTGTGAGTGAGCGACTGAGTGAAGGCGTTGAAAGGGTCAGAGTGTATTCTCGGCCCTGGCTCCGGTTTAATTGTGCATTATTAAGTCACTCCTACAGCGCCTGCCTCCTGGTGCATGCTGATTAAAAATTGAAGGCTTTGCAATCCAGCCAGCCTCGGTTTTACTCTCTCTCTCTCTCTCTCTCTCTCTCTCTCTCTCTCTCTCTCACACACACACACACACACACACACACTCTCTCTCGCTCTCTTGTTTTCTTCTCTCTTCTATTCAGCTTTGCTCGTTTTCCTCTTCGCCTGCTCGCCCGTTAGTCGTCTCTGTCTCCCTTTGCTGTCTACCCATATAACTTCCACCCCCTTTCCCATCTCTCTTCTCTCTCTCTATCTCTCTCTCTTCCCCCTCTCTCTTTCTCTCCGTCTCTCTCTTTGCTGTCAGGGAGCGTGGAGCGCTTGGAGACCCGTGGGAATGTTGCCATGGCAACGTCTGCCACTCAATCCCATCTCAGATGTAAATGACCTCGAATTTTATTAGTGCACAATTTCATCCTCTCATTACTTCTTCTCTTCTCTTCTCTTCTCTTCTCTTCTCTTCTCTTCTCTTCTCTTCTCTTCTCTCTCTCTCTCTCTCTCTCTCTCTCTCGCTCTCTCTCTCTCATATGCACACATGCTCTCTATCTATCTTTCTTTCTCTCTCACTGCTTCTCAGCAACCCATAACATTCTTCATTATTATTATGATTATATGCAGATCTGCACTTTATTCTAAACCAAACGGCAGCAATATCATGAAATCTACATGTTTTATCCATATTCACCCCTTCTCATTGGGTATGAAGAAGGGAAATATCTGAATCTGGCTTACGTGATGTATAGGCTATGCCCATGAAATGCCGACTGCAGATGTTCACCTAGACGCACACATATTTGATGAAAAGTAAAATAAAAAATGAAGAAAAAAAAATCAACTCACTGCAGCATTAAATTAAGAAAAAGTCAAAGAACCTACATGATTTAACTAACAGTGGACACATAACTGTTACTAAAAACACATTTTAACTTTCATAAAATGTATATGTATATATGTGTTTCATATATATATAATGCACCAGCTAAGTGTTTTCATAGCTTTATATAAGAGTAGATGGATCGGTGAATTACTGATTAATATTTAAATAGACTACACTTGTATGTTACATTCCCTGACCGTATGTATCTTTTAAAGGATCAGAAAAGCTTGCATGGTTAAAACAGATGTAGTTACTTAAGAGCTTAATGTGTATAGCTGCTTCATACACTGCATACACTTGTTAACACTGTAGATATTCAGACAATCACTCGATAATCATTTTAAGGTCCTAACCATCTATGTAAAAAAAATAAATAAATAAAAACATGGATACCTGACCATCACAACCGTATCTGCTTTTTGAACATCCGTTTCTTGATTTAGTCTGTCATTCTCTATTATTATAAGCTCCACGTTTCTAGTAAGGCTTTCCACTAGATTTTTTTTTTTTTTTCCATGGCTGTGGGGATTTATGTCCAGTCAGCCACAAGAGCATTAGTGAGCTCATGCACTGGTGTTGGGCGATGAAGCCTGGGGTGTAGTTGGCATTCCAGCTCATCCCAAAGATGTTCAACGGGGTTGAGGTCAGGGCTCGGTGCAGGCCACTCAAGTTTTTCAACAATGGGAAACGATGTCTTCATGGATCTTGCTGTGTGCACAGGGGTGCTATCAAGCTGGAACAGGTTAGTTATAGTGAAGGCTACAGTATACAAAGACACCGTAGACAATTTTGGCAATAGTCTGAGGAAGAACCATACATGGGCGTGATTTCAACATACCTTTGGCCATATAGTATAAGTTCAGAATTAAACTCAGTTTTCTAGTGCCTAAAGATTTTTAATAGTTGCCCCATAGAGTAAGTATTCTGGCTTACTTAAAGAACATTTCAGACCAACACAAGATCCTTTCACACAATGATCATATTTGTGGTGGAATCCTTTTAGTTCTCCATGACAACAAATGTGATAAAGACCGATTAATTTGAAAATACTTTACATATTTTTTTAATGAAAATGTCTCTTCCTTTAAAAGAACATTTTTCGCACTATAGCCTCCTGAGACCCAGACTCTACTGTGGTAAATACTGCAATTTCTCCTCACTCTTACTCTTTATTAGCAGCTGAAAACTATTAACTTAATTAATGTCCTTAAACAGAAAGAATTTTGGCAAAAGAATTATACTTACAGTCATCATATAAGGAATACACAAGGATATAAAGACAATGTAGTTGGAAGAAAACTGCTTATCTTCATGTCAGTGCATAGAAATGCCTACAGTGCCTGAAAAGCATACAATCCACAAAAATCTTCTGTGGAGCACAAAGCGTAATGTCGACCAAAAAGCCTGAAGTCTACCAAATAAAAAATAAAAATCTTAATGCACAATGACAACTCAGCCATAAAGTGCCTCTAGCCCCCCAAAAGTTTACATGCACTGTTAAAAATAAAGGTGAAAATAGGGATTATTAGAGAAATGCCAAGTAAGAAACTTTTTTTGTGTCCACTAACAAAAACAGCCCAAAGCCTAACCTTTTCACCCAAACGCGTTACACAAAGAAATTTGACGTTAAAGTCACCTTAAAGAATATTACATGAGTTAAAGTCTTAAAGCGGATGATATTTACTTAAGTATCAAAAATTGTTTAAAAAATTAAAATAGTCTCCTAAATTGAACTTTTATATAACAGGGTCCATGGGGGGGAGGGGGGTGCAATTGGTGGCTCAAAATGGTTAAGACTGTGGGTTACTGGGTTAATGATCAGAGGGTCCAGGGTTCGAGCCCCAGCACCACCAAGTTGGCACTGTTGAGGTTAATACATGTATTATAATCTGCATGTATGCTAATCATTAGCTCCATTACCTAGCACAGGACATTTATAGGTCATGGGCCATACAGTACACTGGGAGTTTGGCTCTGCCTAAATGACATTGAAAGACATTGAAATTTGACACTGAAATTTGGCATGCTGCATTTAATCAATCATTATACCAGGGTATATAGGAGTCTTGCTTTCATCCACTGTTTTCTTTTAAACAGCAGATTATCTAGTATAAAATGAAAGGTTCTTTGGGCTTCATGAATCAATAACATTTTTAATGGTAGCTACCATTATATATTCATTTAAATTAAGAGACTTCTTTTTTGTGGCTACATTCACCACATTAATAAAAAATATTAGGACAAATGAGTTAAATTCATTGCAGATTTCTGTGTGATGCTTGGTTATGTTCATAAATAAATTTGAACTCCTAAACCATTTAGAAAAGACTTTTATGCAGCTGTGTCCAGGATGGCTACAATGGCTTCATTTAAAGCTACATCCCTGAGACCAAGTCTGTTAAAATGAGTAACTTAAATCCATGTTTTTTTTTTTTCTAATCAATATATGACACAAAATATTGGATTATGGGTTAAGGCCCAAAACCCTAGCAGAAGCAAACCATTACTACCTCAAACATTGTTTATCAAAGTACATGGTTTTATTTCTTACTTTCATATTTTTAGTCCTAACGTTTTTAAGCCGGATTTGTCACAGCCTGCTCTATAAATAAAATCAAAATGTTGAGCAGAAAGGAAGATTATGTCACAGCATCTAGTTATTATTATTATTATTATTATTATTATTATTATTATTATTATATAATTATATAACACAATTCTCATCAAACACAAACAAAAGCATGACACACAGCATGGCTTACTCAAAAAATGGGAATACACTATGAAAACTGAACCTTGCGCTATAAATTAAATCCAAATGTTAAGTAGAAGCGAAGTTGTGAGCAGTCACTGTACGTGCCAGATACAGATCAGCTTATTTTTAGCTTTGACCTTTTAACTGTTTCTACAAACTCTTTGCCCGTCAATGACCCACTAGGGTTAAAAATGACTGTAGGACTTCTTATTATCTTGTATGCTGGAAGACATGAGCATTGAGAGAATTATTTGACTTGTTTCATAGATCTATACATGAAAACAGTCACGTTCATTGAAACCCTTACAAGTGGGATCAGATGAGATCTGATTAACTTTTGTCATACCACAAGCTAATCAGAAATGTCTAAAAGAAATTAGTTACAATTTAAAAAACTTTAAACACAAGTTAGTGGCCAGATATCAAGAGATCCTATCTCTTAAGAGCTGACGTCTCAGCAGAATGTCGACTAATCACATGCATGCCCTTCAGTGGGGATCCATGTGAGAATGACCTCATCGCCTGTCTGCAGCGTTGTTCCCATCAACAGCAGTGTGTCATCATTCCGTTAACCCTAGGGATGGAATTAGTGAACCACAGTTCATCTGACCAGCCTCTGAGTCATATAAGCCCTGATAAGCCCTAACTGTATTTTTTTATATATATATATATATATATATATATATAGTTACTGTTAGCAAAAGCGATATGCAGATCAAAAAAAGAATGAGACAAGCAGTAAGAATGTGTCGAGAATGTCTATAGAAAGGGGGGAAGTTGTTTTTCAGCCTTCCTCTCACGTGTTCGCTCAGAGCAGGCGTAGTGGAGCAATAGAGCACTCATGAAATATTAATGGCTCAGATATTTACTGGGTGTTTTCCCCCCTCAAACTGGAAAGGAAAAAGATGTGTCCCAAATCATGAATTATTAAGCTACTTCTGCTGCTCACTGTAGTCTTGACAGGCATCACGTTTTTAATTTCCTGTCACGCTTCCTTCCTAAAAGTGGGTCAATGAAGGATAATAATGGGATTCATAGCGGTTTAGTAATAGTTTTTATTATACTTTTTAACATAGAGTACATCCTCTGCAGAAGTGAGCCATGTGCTATTCAAAACCAACTGGCAGTGATCTGACCCTGTCTCCTTGATTACACGACGGAGCCAATTAACGCAAAACTACAACGTACAGTATTGGATGGCTGTTATTTCAAGAATATGTAATGATCTCTTTTGAGCTGTGGCAGAGTGTTCTGAATGGTCAGAACCTCCACTTTAAGTCCTCTTAATCAGCCAGATTGTCTCCATGATGCTCATGTGGTCCTATAGGCTGCTGAGGTTCTGAGCGGCTGTGAAATAATTTAGCTGAAGTAGGAGGTGCTGTATTCCAGTTATGCAGGGGTGTGACCTCAACTCTACTTAATTAAGAGCATTACATCATATCTTGGAGGGAGAGAGGGGGGGGGGGGTAGAGAGATGGAGATCCCCATGACTGAACTTGACATCAGTCCAGATGGCTGTGAGATTTACTCAGTATGCCAGATTAATGTGTGGTGTACTAGATTGTCTTTGCTTGCTCTCACACACTCTTTCCCATCAATGCAGTTACATTTGGTGACCAAAACACCCCACACATTTTTTTTTTTCTGATGTTACAGGTAACTGTTTCTTTCCAACATTACAGGTCTTTCCCTATGTGCAGCACTGATTCATGCAGGATCAAAGATGATACATTATTAAATTTGTGGTGCCTTCAAGCATCATTTCAATTTCCACTACTCATGATGGGATTACTCTACATCTCTGGTTCTCAAACTGGGATCAGGAGACCCCTAGGAGTCCATAAAGTATAGCCAGGGGGTTCTGGGATATTTTTTTACATTGGTGGAAATCACAAACCACCGTATCACCTTATTGAATTAAAATTACTGTTATTTTTTTTGTTTGTTTGTTTGTTTGTTGCCTTTTTGATTCTTTAGAGGATTTGAATGGGTTTATTTCAAATGTCAATAATGCAAAAAAAAAAAAAGTCAGGCCATTAATAATGTCAACATAATGTTTATCTAATGACAATGACAATATTAATTAAATATACATATACTCACTCACTCACTCACTTTCTCACCTTCTATACCACTTAATCCTGTATTCAGAGTCACGAGGGCCTGAAGCCTATCCCAGGAGACTTAGGCAGGGTACACCCTGGACAGGGTGTCAATCCATCGCAGGGCACAGACACACACATACATAGACTAACTCATTCACACACTACGGGCAATTTGGGAATGCCAATTAGCCTAACCTACATGTCTTTGGACTGTGGGAGGAAACCGGAGTACCCGGAGGAAACCCACCAAGCACAGGGAGAACATGCAAACTCATGCACACAGAGACGGGAATCGAGCCTGGCCGGGGATCGAGCCCGAACCCTTGCGGTGCACGACGACAGTGCTAACCACTACACCACCGTGCCGCCTCGAGTCAATGCAATTCATTTCAATGAAAATTTTATTATAAAGCCTAAGCCATATACTGAAGGCCAAAAAAAAATGGAGGAATTTAAATCATTATTAAACATAGGTGGAGTTACACAGTTACACACTGAAGTCTCGAAAGCTTAACTGTAGCATTTGCTGCTAGAGACTGCTACAGTTAGTGATGTACTCATTTAGTAAATGAATGTGATGGTAACTTACTGTACATAATTTTGACTGACAGGCAGGTGACCAAATGCATACTGTATCTTTCTCCATGGTGTAATTCTGTTAACTACGTCTTCCTTTGTAAGCATTTATACAGGAGTGTAGAGAGCTACACAGCTAGAGTGCAGAATTCTGATGTTTCTCCTCATAAAAATATACAAAAGATTTCACACACTCCATATTTGCCAGTAAAATGACCATTAGCCTCCAGCCAACCTTTAAAACAGTTAAAACAATTGTGTTTACAGTCATAAGGTAACAATCCGTTTCCCCTATGCTGTGGGATTCAACTTCATATCCAGGTAGCAACGCCATGGAAAAGACATACAGTAGCTAGCTAGCTATTTGACCAGAGTGTCCCCAGTTTCTTAAAGATTCTGCTGTATATTACCGATCCTTAATTTTCAATTAGTTTTCGAAACTGATTCAAACATGCCTGTGCCTGGAAATAGTGCAGAGTGTTCACACGACTCAAATGTCCTCACTGCTAACACTAGATAATGGTAACACCAGAGTCCACATGATGCAAGAGCCAGAAAATGTGCAAAAGTGCAACTTTAATTGTGTGTTAAATAAGACATAAATACACTTGAAATACAGGTTAAAACTATCAGGAACAAACTCAACCATTAGTAGCTGATGGGAACTGTAGTCCAGCACCTCCATGATATTTCTCTGAAATATCCTCCTGCCCCCGAAGATGCAGCAAACAAACTTACTGTAAATGTGTTTCCCAGGCAGTGATTATAAAATGGGTTGCCGGTCCCAATGAAGCCAGAGGGAGGAGTGACGTCTTTCACTGAGCAAGGTGGAGGAGCAAAATGTGATGCTCCCAGCTGAGCAGGGAGGGAGAGCAACCTCCTCAGCCAGGTAGGGGCACAGAAAGCAGTCTCAGTAGGGCAGGATGGCAGAATAACATTCTCAGTGGATCAGGGAGGCAGAACAATGTCCTTAGCCATGCCGAGTGATACAGTGAAGTCAATGGTGGGGCAGAAAAACAGGGTGATGTCCTCAGCAGTGTTGGGTGAAGCAACAACATCAGCCGCAGTGCAGGAAGACAGATGGCACCCACAGTGTTAGTCCAAGGGAAGATGTTGTCCTCAGCAGAGGACACCAGATATCTCCTTCTCTCACTAAGAGGTCTTTGGAGAGGCTGCCCCAGTGGGCTTTGTGAGGAGCTTGGCTTAGAAGCCCTTGGCCTCTGAGATGAGCTGTGCTGAATTTGTACCAATCCCTTGCTCTCTCGTTCAGGCACCATTGTCGTATGACATATGACTATAACAGTGCAAAACCTAAAGTTACATAATTGGACAAGACATGAAAAAGACTCAAATTCTCAAATGATGTGCATGTAAATAAGGACATGTGATTCACGGTGGCTGATGGGAGCTGTAATTCATGGCACTGCCTTGACACATAGTCATAAAAGCTTAACATGACTATAGCCAGATCTTACCAGATGCAAAATGTAAAACAGTGTGTGTCAATACTGAGTTATTGATCTTCACTGATCACTGGCAATTCATGATCGGGAATCTGATCATCATGCAGTGGTGGACAAATTACTAGCCTGGACACCTGAGACAGGCAGATTTTGTGTCCAAGCTATATTTTTTTATTTGTAGTTACCTAGCAAACAAGTAGACAAAATGGGATCCATATAGAAGAGACATGTACAGTATGTATATGTATGAATAAATGTAACATGCTTCACCACCTTTTAATTCCTTATACTTACAACCTTAAGTATCAGCCAGTGGTGATATTATGTTGTTGTAGATTTCTTTAACAACCGCTAAGCATTATAAATACATCTCTTTACTGATAAGAGTTAAACTTTTTTAATATAATGAATACAATATAAAGTACACTAACAAAAGAAAAGCATTAATGCCTCTTATATGTAAACATTTCCAGTTTCTGAAATAAAATTTAGTTTCTAAATCCGATTCCAGTCTTTGCCCTCTGTAATAAAGATGCATTTTCAAAAAAACAATTATTTGACTCTACTAAATTGCTAATCAAAGCTTTCTCAAATAAAACAAAAGCAAAAGACCTTAATGAAAAAAAGTCACATAGATAACTTTCTATGTATAATTGAACTTTTAAAACTATCTGTATGGAAATTGGATTAATGATATTTAAACTGGTGACACTGATAACAGACCCAGGAGTGTGAATGCTAGCAAGACAAAAACAAGGTTAGAATAATAGAACACTGATACAACTAAGGTAGACCTTGGAATTAAGGACTTAAAAACAACAGCAAAAACTAAACTATCCAATCGTTTGAAGTCACAAACAAATTTATGTAATTAGGAAGAAACAAACGAGATAAAGCTTCATAAAATGTCGAGCATAGGGATTAGCATAGCATTGAGCTAAGCATGAAAGACACAGACTAGACAAGACAAAGCAAGACACTAGGCATTGCGAGACTATACAAGATGAGGCAAGATAATAAACAGAGACAAGGCCAGATACCCAACATAAATAAAGACACGGGAAGAGGTGTAAACAAAAGATCACAGGAAGAAGCGAGACTTTGCAAAGAGCAAGTTTAGTCAAGAGGTTAATATACACATTATTTCATATGTTTTGAATGTTCAGTACACATGCGCTAGTGTAAGTGGAGCTCTGGGTTCACGATATGGGTGATACTGTAAGTAGCAAAAACCTATGTTGTACTTTGTGACCTGTCATATCAAGTCACATGGGCTAGCTTTGTGCTATGGCTAATAGAGTTCAGTTGGTGAAATTGATAAACGTTTCAATTTTGGGAAAAATCTTTTGATAAATATCTTATTTTTCTGATCCTTAAACAGAATTGAGAAAGTTTCTACTAAACATCGCTTTAAAGCACTTTAATGAACATTATCCAAAATGCTTTTACTCCAGTAGTAATAGAAATAATATAGAAATATTTTTTTAGGCAGGGAAATCCAGGTGTCAAAATGAGGCTTACAATTCCCTGTTTGTTATATCACAGAATCCTTATTTAAATATTCTAAAAATTATGATTGGGGCAGATTTTTCTGTAAGCAAACTAACACTGGCCATATACCAGCAACTGCACATGATACAGTTATAAACCTGGGAGCACAATGAAGCTTATCGAACAATGAATCTGAAAATACACACAACTTAAATCACCCAAAATGTGACTTAATACCTGACCTTGATTTCATGTGAGGGGTTACATTCGACCAAAAGAGAAAACCAACATTATATAAATTTATGACATCTGTAAAGTGTGATAGACAGCAGTCAGTTTGATTTACTTTATTATTTATCCCATAATTAAACTAGCACAGCATTGTGTTTTCTCCTACTATAATCATATCTTTGGAAAATCCAAAATATCACGTCATGTAGGAAGATACTAGCTAATTACTACTGGAACTAAGAGCTTGCTTACTCTGAATTATTATTTTTTTCTTTTATTATTAATAAAACGTAATTATTGTCATCTTCAGTGGTGTGTGATAGCACAGAAGTAGAATAATAAAATAATTAAATGCATTACAATTTTTGACCAGGAACATATTCAATCAAAGCATACAATAAGCTTGATTTGTCGTGCACTTTAAGACAAACTTTCATTTAAGTATCCTTTATGAAAAGAAAAATGAAAGATGAATAAAGAGCACACAGGCTGTTTTAAAAGTAGTGATGAAGGAGAAAACACTAAAGGAGGAAATGAGCTTTCTGTTTATGTTGGAAGGATGAACTGGTTCAACCGGTATGTCCTCAATGCAAGTTAGTGTTTGCACATAAACAGTATTTTGTTCGTGTGTCTGCACGTGCGTGTGCATGTGTGTGTTTGTGTGTGTGCACATGCGTGTGTCTTTGACGCTATAACAAGCATTTATTTTTAAGTTTCAGTATTTACTGTAATATGATTGTGTGTATGTTCAATCATTATGGGTGTCTGTCTGGCCATGTTGCACATAGTTATTGTTATCATTAGGTCAGTCATACATACATAAATACATGTGTGTGTATAAATCAATATTCAGTCATTTTGTGCCCACCTGCAGGAGTTGTGTATACTCAAATATGTATGCGCAAAAGACTCCACCGCTCGTTACATGAGCCCAACTCTATAGGAGTATACAGAGGACCTGCACAAACAGGCTTCAATTTTGTTTCTCCTTCACGCCAAAAGGTGGAGAGAAAGACTACAGAAAGAGAATGTTCTCTTCCCTCACCCCCTTTCTCAGTTTCTCTCTCCTCCTCCCACCCTCGCTGCAATATTTCACTGCACCCGCTGCTACTCTTCCAGGCCATTAGGGGCATGCTATACTGACACTTCATAGTCCAGCCGATATAAATAGATTTGCTTGTACTCTCTCATGCATTTTCCTTTTCTACCCCCTACAGATTGCTTGTCAGAACATTACGGAGTCGGAATCACAAGCACGGCTCAAGAATATATGAGGTTCCGCCTCATATTCTCCTTTCTTCTTCCTCTCAGCTAGCCCCAGTGTGGCTGGGAAATAGATACGGGACCATATTTTGGGCATGAAATCATTTTTAAATGATTCTGGGTCACAGTCTGTGAGCCAAACATTATAGTGCAGGATATTCCATCGTCCCGTTGGTTGTGTGTGTCTATGGTCGAAAAGATCTCGTGGGGGGGGGGGGGAGGCAAGGGGGACAAACTTGAGGAGCAAAAAGGGCAAGCTAGCAGCATCTAGTGAGAGAACCAGACAAAAGCAGACGCTGCAAAATGCCTTTCTGCTTGTGTGCTTGAGCGCGCACACGCACACACATACGCACACACACAGCCCTCCCTCTCCCTCCTCCATTTCTTTGCTCGGGTTCTTTGCTCTGACTAATGCACAGAGCTACAGAGGAGTTGGGAAACTTTTTTCGTCTTTGCCTTTGTCCCTTGTTCCCTCTTTCACACGACATAAATGCTTAGTTTGACGCTCAGTTCCTCACACCCTATTAGCACGAAATGAAATGAAATCTGGTACAGTTTAGCCACTTGTCAGTACAACATTAATGGCGATGGTAATGTGTAGACGTTATGGTTCTTCGAGGGTTCCTTTACGGTTCGGGCCATAATTCAGTTCTCCCGAGCCAAAATGTTCCAGTGTATCCTATATACTTTGTATTTATACAATGCTGTCTATAAACCACTTGAATCGTGACTAACCTTCTGAAGGCTAAAGTTAAAAATCCCTACTTTCTTTTTCAAGCTCTGTCGCCGTCGCTCGACAACAGAGAAGTAGATAGTCAGTGTGACACTTTGTCTTACTCAGTAACCTCTCTGCTGTTCTCAACCGCTCACACGCAGCCTAAACACGATTATTCATCACACTCGTTTTACCTCCATTCGTGTGACTTCAGTGCTAATTAAATTAGCTGAATAATTGAACGACCTCTTGGTGTATTTTTAAACGTCTGTTTGCTTAAACTTTTTTTTTCTTTCTCTCGTTGAACATCTGTTTCCTTGGGCAACAAACCTCCCAAAATACAATATAGTTTTTTCCATCTTCAGTGATACTGTACTGATTAACAAGTATTAACTTTAGGTTTTCTTTAAGTTTTCCGTTTGTCTTCTAGACCAGGCTATTACAATTGTCTAAGGAAGGCTAGTAGATAAACTGTGAGGATGTTGTTTGGAGAACATGAAGCCTTTATCAGAAGCAGAACCACTTGATGCATGTCTTTTCATAGTTATTTATTTATTTATTTATTTATTGTAACATAGTGGTTTGTATTTGAACTCCACTGTCGGGCTCATGCGTAAACTTGTAACCCCTTGATTATTCAGAATAAACTTCTCTCAACTTTAAGATGCTTTGGATAAAACTGTCTGCCAAATGAATGATACAGTATGTAATGTAAAATATTATAGGTATTATACAGTATATTAAAAAAACAAAACAAGAGAAATTCTGATCTCAACTGAATGCCATACTATGTATATATACCTATATATGAATAAATGAATACTTACAGCTTGTGTGATTCATTCATTCATTTGTTATCTATACCAACTCCTAGGGTCGTAGGCTTGCAGTGAGCTTGGATTTTATGCCAGGGAACTCAGGACGTAAGGCAGGGTACACCCAACCCATCACAGGGCACAAGCACACACTACCCAATCATACATTTTAGGGAAACACCAATTAACCTGCTGTGTCTACTTTGAATCTTCTGGACTTTGGGAGGGAACTGGAGCACACAGGACTAGTGGCAATATACGAAGCCCCAACCTTGGAGGTACCAATGCTAACCACTAAACTACTGTGCAGCCACTGCTGTGTTCATTGTTAAAATATTAACCGTTTCTGACTGCACTGCTGCAAAAGGGAACGCTCATATTTCTGCTCCCAAAACTGTGTTCATGCCAACGTCAACTGAAGCTGCACATGTTTCAACCTCATAGACTAAAAAATAGAGAACATTCATATTTAATATATGAGTAGTTAATGCCCCTAACTGGCTGATTATGGCACAGGTTCACAACGCTGGTCCTGGAGTGCCACATGTCCAGTACATTTTAGCGTCCCCCTGCACCAACACACCCACTTCAACTTAGAGCGAGCTGTGGTTGGAGCAGATGTGTCAGGAGCAGGGAAGCAGGAAAGGGGTGCTTCAGGACAAGCGTTAAGAACAAGTATTCTGAAGCTATGGTTATTATTTCAACTCAGATTGAAATACTGTAAATGTGTCAAATCAGAAGCACCACGAAACATAATTCTTTCACAAAGTCCTAAAAATGTATCTGTGGTGTGTTTTGGTGTAAACAAAGTTATTGAGACTACTGAGTCACAGATGTGTAATATATTGTGAAATAGTGATAGAAAAGCCACTAGGAATAGAAGGGCTCAACTGTTCGACCTGGTAACTATTAGACGCGGATCTCATATGAAAGTTTTGGCACTTGTGCAGTCTGTCCGCACACGAAGTACAGGTCTGTACTTCATCACTCGCAGGAACCAATAAACCAATTTTTTATTTTTTTTTTTCGTTTCAGCAATATGAAACAAAATGGCAGTTAGTAATTGCAAATATAAAGATTGTATTATTCAGAGAAGCTGTGGGGGAAAGTGTGGAGGGAAGAGAGAGAGAGAGAGAGAGAGAGAGAGAGATATTTAACTGGCTCAAGAGACTGGAAAGGATTAAAAACTAGCCTGGAGTTGAATGATTTACAAAGAGTTAGACAGATGATTCCATCTTTAGCTTTAGAGTTTTAAACGATTTCTATCTACTGGCTAACTAGCTACTTTGTTTGTTAGCAGTAAACCCAAGTTAGTTTGAAAAGTAATTAAAACAGCCTGAGAGCTGAAATGAGCTTCTTCTCCTACTATACACTGAACGGTCCCGTCTCACCGTTCCTTCAAAAATCGTCTTCAGTCAGTAACGCATTGCTGTATCTGCACTTACATCTGGATTAACTGTTTTTGTATTACATCTTAGATTTCTGAAGATTTTTAGATGTATTGTTTACGTGTGATCCAGATTCAAAACGGTGATGAAACTTTTCTTTACAAGAACCTTTAAAGATTCTTTACATGGTTCGAACAGATCCTCGGCAAATGACTTAATGCAAAGGCTCGTGCACAGTGCCTTCATATGAATTTTCAGAAGTGAAATGGAAATACACGTCTAAAATCCATGGCATGGCGCCGTGCTCATACATTCACGCACAGGGGAAATTTACCATAGCAAGATGTGTTTTTGAGAGATGGGAGCAAAATCAGAGATGTAGCAAGAATTTAGAATTCAACTGAAAGAAATTCATTGAACACAAGGTTGATTAGCCAAGTTTGCTAGCTTTAGTTCACGTTAGTCTAACTATTGTTATGCCTCATCAAAACTTAATCTGATCCAGTTTGCTGTAGACTAATAAAATGTTTCACTCAGTACAAATCACTCATGACCTACTCCACCTTAGCATGATGGACGTAAGTATATCTATTAGACATTCGACAACACTTAATTAGCACACATACACCTTAAATACACATGATCAAGTTTAGTGTTCCACAGTGGCATTTCTACATGATGCATAATCTCTTGGACTGTCTGACAACTTAACCCAGAGTCGACTGTGACCAGACTGAACCTCCTCGGTGAGCTGAGTGTGTTTGTCAGATAGGGTGAATGAGTTCACTGCGACCTGGGTCTAGCATGCAGTACATTCTAGGGAAGCACGATGATGGCAACTCTCAAACACACAGAGATCAACATACAAAGCTACACAAGCTGAATGTTTTTTTTTCCAGCAGTAGGATGGCATGCATGTACATTTTATATACTTTAGCACATCATTCAGGTCATAATTTTGATATTTTAGGAAAGATTTGTAATATGCTAAATGATCTTTTTACCCAGTTACATTTAAAGTAGATAAGGACCATTCAAGTCAAACTGGGCCTTATGATTCTGCAGAATAACGGAACACTGTTAAGAGAGTAAAAACGACTATTATTTCTCTATATAAGCCGCTACGCTAATGCACTTATCCCAGCATTTCACAAATGCTTTCATCAAGTTGACACGTAGAAAAAAATGTAGAAAGACTTCTTAGTACCCCGGCGCCATGATCGAACGTTTTACTTCACATCTTAAATGCTGGCCTACCAGGGACTCCTTTAATGGCCCAAATATGTGTGTACAGTTCTCACAGACATATGTGTCTCTTCCGTAAGTTGATGAAAATCAGGCATTCCACTCTCTTCAAATGCAGTGGGCTGCGAGCCACCTTAGCCGGGATCGTTATTTAAATGTTTTACTGTGGCTACGAGTCTTATTAGTGTACTCAGCTTGAAATCTTCTTTAAATTCCTATCAGTTTTACACCTGAGAAATTTCATCAGAAATCCTGGTTTGACATGAACAGCCTTTGTACATAAACACGTGCATTTCTATATGCATGTACATACTGTATATAAGCCTGTATATATGGTTTTAGTGAGCGTTTTAGAGCTGATTATTTGTAACATGCATGAAAACCTGAACCAGTAGACCACTATTTAAAGACCAGCAGCTAGACGCATCAACACAGCTTTATCAAGAAGTCACTCATAACATTCAAGCTTTAAATCTTGTTGCGCAAACTGGTTTAGAATTTTAATTATATTCGCACACTGGCACATTTACACTATTACTCAAGGGAAGTTAAGGTAAAGAGCAAAGCCAACTACTGTATATTGCCCTCACTTACAGTATTCAAATTCATACACATTTCTAATGAGATTAAAATAAGCAAAATGGTGCTCATGGTCATGTATTGTAAATCGTGAATTTTAAATGGTGTTATAAACCATTGTGAGCAATTATAACTAATCAAAGAATCAACAAAGTTTTTTTTTCTCGATTGCTAGTAGGATAAATTGGCAAAATCAGTAAATGTACAGCTATTAGCATAGCAGCTGGCTTAGTTCCATGTGCTGCTTAGCAACCATCATTACCTACAGTATGTATTCACATGGATGTGCAGCTACTGTACTGGAGATGTAGCTCTTCTGCTAAATTCTATACAAATAAACCTCATTTAAGACCTGAGGCTGTGATTGGTCCATAATGTGATTTAGCTGAAATCATCTTGTAGCTCCAGATATCTGCCAAACCCACACTAGCGTAACGTCAGTATCTTTATTCCTGCTTTAGCTTTAATCATGTTTGGCTTCATTGGAATGGACATTTCTGCTTGAATTTGCAGGAACCTCTTCACAATATATATATATATTTTTTTTACATGCAACATGACACGGACCTGCAGTCAAGTGAACACGAGTCTTTGCTTTCGTCACACTCAGTTACACCCAACCACTCTGTACACACTCTGCAGCCTCATATGATGGACACCTGCCACACTTGAGCACCCCCTTGCGTGACTGTAAAACCTTTCCCCCGCCTGGCACTGCTGCAGCGGTGCTCATCACGTCAGGTCCTCTTTGAGGACGGCACCAGATCCCTGTCTCCTGGGAGACACAACCACATGGATCGATATGTGTCATCATTTTTTTTTTTTTCCCACTGTGGCCAATCGCCAGGGAAACAAAACAGCCAGAGCAGCTAGGACGTATAGCTCTTTGTGATTAGTAAACCCTTTCTCATCAATGAAGATCTGTGTGTGTTTTTTTTTTCTCTCCAGTCATGTGACGACAGGTTGCCGATTGGACTTGACTAATGCTTCAGTTATTAGAGATCTTGGAAAGACACTGGGCTGTGAAGAGGGGTTTACTGGAACTTGTTGTTTTTGCCTTTAGTAGGGAAATGGGTAACGAACCTGTAGTGATATTACCACTTAACAGGAAAAGAGGTGAATTTTTCAGGCTGGTTATCAGAAGAAAGAGTTGATGATTGAGCATTGCTTTGCACTCGGTTAAAGATTAAGTGAACTTGGTAAGAATTTAACCTCCTCAAGCCTTGTTTTCAAGTAAAGTCAGGAATTCAAATCCCAATAAGGGACTTAAACCCATTTTTTTTTTCTCCTAAAACCACAGATAAAGCAATATTCTACTCTAAACGCTCCTCTTTCAATGCACATGGCATAAACACACTTTAAAGCCCTAAATGTTCAGTAATTAGTTCACATTAGAAGCTCATTTTTAGGAAAACAACTACAAGGTATAATTTTAAGGCTCAGTGGTCAAGTGATAAAATGTGATGTTTAAAAAAAAAATTTAATTTAAACAGAAAGTGTCTGAACTGGAACACTGAACTGTATTGTGTTGTTGTTTTCGGCAGTTGTCGCGTTAGTAACTGATTTGAGATCAGATTCTTCCATTAAATGGTAAGACAAGGGTTTTTTTTTCTTCAGTGTATAGATACACTGCTATTGTACAATACTGGTGCAAGACAAGTTTGTAAAACTTAGCCTAAACCCTATTTTCAAATGTGCTGCAGTGATACCAGATTTCTTTTGGTCCTGATTTCATTTTGCTTCATTCTATTTCACAACCCAACTAAAAAAAAAAAAAAACTGGTTTGGGTGAATCAGCAACTGCCATTCTCGGAAGTAGTGTTCAAGCAATTTGGCTTAACCGCATTCCAGTGGTGCAGTGTTTCACAACAGAGCCAGAAAAACCAGCACTAGATGAACAAGCCCAGCTCGCAAACAGATACGCAATGCAAACACACTACACACTACCAGCGTTTGTACATTTGTTCAAGAAACTTATGGAGTTCTTTATTGTATGAAACATTTACTCAATACATGAATACTAGGGGGAAAACTGCAATGCTTACTGTATCCTAACTAGATGAAAGTAATATTTTATAAAATTACATATATATATAGTATGTCAAATTCATGCAATTATAACAATAAACTTTCATTTTGTAATTGAATTAGATTACATTCTGTGAGTAAGGAAGTGCCATGGAGTTTTTTCAGGGAAGTTGTTAAGAGTATTGCTTCTAGCATTTTTTTTTTTATTATTAACACACAAAACATGTAATACTGTATAATGGGCTCCTTAAAAATCTCTTTCAATAATTTTGGAGCATTATTAGACATAACCTCCTGTATATTGCTCTAATAAGTATTATACTTACCAAATTGATCGTTGTTATTTGTTGGATCTCTATTGAAATTTAATGAGCTTTATATCATTGGTGTTAAATAAAGAGATTGTTTTTCTGTAATGTTGCACATTATGAATACTTAAATAGAAAATAAAGGTGAATAAGAGACTTTATTAGTTTATTTGAGCAATTGAAATAAACTATTCCTAAATTGTTTGTTTAAGCACCAGCGGAAGTTGATAGAAACTAATAGCTGATGATTATGTTTAATTAGTTGATTCGCATGTTCTCCTCATGCTTGGTGGGTTTCCTCAGGGTCCTCTGGTTTTCTCACAAGGTCCAAAGCCATGTGCTGTAGGTTGATTGGCAATGACCATTGTTAAAAGTGCTTTATAATAAAATTTGAATTGAATTGAATTGACTCGAAGTGACTCGAGGCGGCACGATGGTGTAGTGGTTAGCACTGTCGCCTTGCAACGCCAGGGTCCGAGTTCGATCCCCGGCCAGGTTTGATTCCCGTCTGTGTGTGCATGGAGTTTGCATGTTCTCCCCGTGCTTGGTGGGTTTTCTCCGGGTACTCCGGTTTCCTCCCACAGTCCAAAGACATGTAGGTTAGGCTAATTGGTGTTCCCAAATTGCCCGTAGTGTGTAAATGAGTGAGTGTGTGTCTGTGCCCTGCGATGGATTGGCACCCTGTCCAGGGTGTACCCTGCCATGTGCCCTAAGTCTCCTGGGATAGGCTCCAGGCCCCCGTGACCCTGAATACAGGATTAAGCGGTATAGATGATGAGTGAGTGAATTGACTCGAGACTCACCATGACCCTATGATTTAGATATTTAGGTTTAGATTTGATTAATTGTACAACTCATGCATTTTTTCATTTTTTCATATCTCTAGTGTATATGGTATATAGCACAATGAATATACAAGAGAAGTCGTTTAATTTTCTGACCTAATACCTAAAACCTAACACCCCATATACACAAATGCACTTAATTTATTCTACATAAGGTAAAGTGCTAATATGTTCAACCTAATGTAAAGGTAACAGTCCTACTCAATAAGGGTGTGTGTTCATCTAGCATAAAGGTCAATATTAGGTTCTAAGCCATGTATTATATTAAAACAGAAAATAAATATCAAACCAGTTTCACACAGGTAGGACTGCATAAGATGAAAGTTGGACGGAAATTAGTCCAGATGTTATTGCATTCAATAGTGCATCACCGTATGGCACATTATCCTAAACTGTGCTGTTTCTCACACACTAACCTTCATGTGTCATTGAGAATTACTGTGTGCTAAAGTGCTCCTTTAAAAGTAACACATAAACCAGTTGCATCTGCAACAGCTGTGTGTTCTTAACAACATGTTTCTTTGCACACATCAATGCTGCGTTCATCAGCACTCTCTCTTGCTCTCGCACAGTCACACACACGCATACACACACACACACAAACACACACACACACACACACACACACACACACACGCACACACCAGAACTGAACGCGCCTCATCCGGTGTAGCCAATCAGCAGCACGTTGCCTAGGAGACAACCTCTACCCTTGGGAGGCTTTTCATAGATTTCTCTCTTTCGTGATGTTCCCTCTCGTTCCTGGAATACAGCACAGGAAAAAGTGAAAGCAGTATAGAGAGATGGAAATACACTTACAGAGTGAAAAGGGACTAAATGTAACATGTTTAATGCTTCTGTATTCTGTTTTTACTAGCAGATGTATAGGACATGAATATGGTTTGGGAAGCTTTTTGCAATACTGCACGTCGAGAAGATAAGTGGAAAAAATAATGATAAAAATCATAAAATAATTGTTCTATATAAATATTCTACTATTATTTAAAACAAAAAAAAGCGTAAGTAGTTTGAAATAATGAAAAAATGGCTATTATAGTCATTTCAACCATATACAGTACTGTATATGTTACATCTACTGTGAAAATTATATTAAACTCTAAAATATAAAAGGTTGTACAGTGGCATAGTGTTTAGCATTGTGGCCTTGCACCTCCAGGTTCGAAAACATGAAGTTTAGATTAATTGCCGTTCCTAAATTCCCTAAATTGTGTGTGTCCGTCCTGTGATGGATTGGCCAGGGTGTATCCTGCCTCATGTCCTAAGTCTCCGGGGATAGTCTCCAGGCCCCCTGTTACACTGTACACAAGGTAAAGCAGAATAGAATATGAATAAATGAATGAATAAACCCCAAGTGCATGTGTGTGCAAACAGCGCAAGACATTACAAAAGACAATGTGCAAGACAAACAATTCAAACTGTGCACACCAGTACAAATCTCTAATGTGAGTAAATTATAACTTAAGTGTAACGGCCTGAACTTACTGTAGCGAACTCAGGGAACTTAGATCACAAGCTGGGATACCGATCCTACACAGGGCACAAGCACAAGGCACACACACACACCCAATCATACGCGACATACACAATTTGAAAAACAACAATAAGCCTGCACCAGATGTCTCTGGACTGTTGGAGGAAACTGGAGTTCCCAGAGGAAAAACCAGTAAGTAAAAGAAAACCATGCAACCTTACTGTATGTACACAGACTGGAGGTGAGCTTTGAACCCTCAACCCTGGAGGTGCAAGATGACACCACTAACCACTAAGTCAGTGTTCCTCTGTTTTACCTGAAATAAAATTGATACATCTTTACATTAAGGTTAGTAAACATGAACAAAATATGAACCTCAACATTGCTACGCTAAATAACCATAAAGTAACAGATATAAATAATAAACCAAAGAAGGTAGATGCACTTGTATTTACCAGTGTTCATAATGATACCACTACTCACTCACTCATCATCTATACCGCTTAATCCTGTATTCAGGGTCACGGGGGCCTGGAGCCTATCCCAGGAGACTTAGGGCACATGTCAGGGTACACCCTGGACAGGGTGCCAATCCATCGCAGGACACACAGACATACACACATACACTCACTCATTCACACACTACGGGCAATTTGGGAATGTCAATTAGCCTAGCCTACATGTCTTTGGACTGTGGAAGGAAACCGGAGTACCCGGAGGAAACCCACCACTACTAAGATTTAGCAGCATGCTAGAATTGTCAGATGTCAGAAGCAGTTTGTGACCACAGATTTTTGTAAGGAAGAACAACATTGATAGTGACATTGAACAACATTGATGGAGCCTCAAAGTAAATTAGGTTGAGAGGTGCAAATGATTAATGCTATAGGCTACTTGCTAGTGAATTTTTGAGGAACACTGTAAAAGTCTAAAATACAGTAAAATCTTCACTGGGAAAGGGAGACACCATTGTCACTATGTTGCATGTCTACTCCACTTAAATTATGTAGATTAAGTTAAAGTAATAGGACAAAACTTTTACTCCAACAGGCTGCAAAATGCCTTAAGATACAATTTAAAAATTTTTTTTTTTTTTTTTTATGCAACACCCTCAGCAGCCACCTCATTTCCCCTCTCATCTGTTCCAACTCCTCAGCATTCAACATCACCAGTGTACTAATCACCGGCCTGGTCATCTGTCATAATCTACACCTGTTTCTCACAGGTTTATGTCTAAGTTAGATGGCTTTGGGGTTTTTATTTTTGAATAATTCATAGGTCACTGTGTGGCTTAACAAACAAAAAACATTCCTCTAAAACTGTTCAGCTACTGTTACAGTTAAAAAAGCATTGAAAATGAGAGCCAAAACCCTGCCAAAATGAGAGCCAAAACCCTGCCAAAATGAGAGCCAAAAAGTCCTTCAGGAAGCCTGGAGAACTATTCCTCAAGACTACATTAAAATACAAGAAAGTCTGGCTCTTTAGAAGAAATGGGGTTGCTCAAGACTTTTGCACAGTACTATGTACTGTATGCCTTACAAATAGAAAATATTCCATATATCACATAAACTATGTCTGCATTTTATTTGTTTATATTTTTCAGATTTGTTTCGAAATACCTTGATTTACATTTAGCAGATGCCCTTATCCAGAGTGACATTTTTATCGCATTATACATCTGAGTAGTTGAGGGTGAAGGGCCTTGCTCGAGGGCCCAACAGTGGCAACTTGGTGGCCGCGGGTTTGAACCCGGGACCTTCTGACCTGTAGTCCAATAACTTAACCAATGAGCTTCTGCTGACCCTGACCTTGATGTTTTTGGACTATTTATACAATCCCAATCAGGCATCCCTATTAACAGTTGTATCCATTTTCCTCATCTCTATTCGTGTTTAACTACTTGTTTCAATGATAATACCAACTAAATGGCTCTCGAAAGCAATGTGGAGTGAACATTGGTGAGTACTGTATTTCAACAGAGTTTAAAATGTATACTGTTGAAAATGAAGATTTATTAATAATTGGAATGCTGAGGTTCAAACTTTGTTAACTGCCCAAAGGTTTGTGAACACCTGTCTATCCCACCCATATATGGTTCTTCCCCAAACTGGAAGACCACAACTGTCTTGAATGTCTTTGTATTGCCTAGAATTGCAGTTTTCCTTTATAGAACTAAGAGGCTGAAATTTGTATCAGCACATGGGACTGATGCCCCATGTACAAAGCAAGTTCTATAAGGCATGGTGTGCCATTGGTGGAATAAAAGAAATTGCATCATAACCTCAAGCACACTGAACACCATTAGGATGAACTGGAACACTGATTATGCACCCAACATCAGTACCTGACCTCACTAATGTTTTTGTGGTTTGAATGAACAGAAGTCCCTACAGTCATATTCCGAAATCTAGTGGAAAGCCTTGCCTCTATCTATCTATCTATCTATCTATCTATCTATCTATCTATCTATCTATCTATCTATCTATCTATCTATCTATCTATCTATCAATAACTTTGTTATTTACAGAAAACACTTCATCAAAATGAATACAAATATATGTATAAATTGTTGTAATAACTTCACCTCCACCTACACTTAATGTAACATATTTTAAATACCTTAAACTTCCTTTTTGCTCAGTGACAATGTCATTATGTTAATGCGCGTGAACATTGGCTGTCCTTTTTCACAAATTAGATTTTCAGTGACCTAAAAGACACTGCCAAGGTATTTGAAGAGGAAGGAGGCATTGCTGTGTGTAATGAAATGGCCTGCCCAGTCACCCAACCATAACTTGGTCACGCTGCTCTGGGAGTCCAAAAGATCCAAGAGGGACGTGTTAAACCAGGTCCACAAACCTCTGGCACATCCAGCAATGACTGCTAGAGGTTTTGCATATAGCATAGGCTTGTTTAATAGACTACCAAATATTCATCAATAGTTATATAGTACACTTTTCTAATTTTAAGTAAGTGTGATGGTAGGCCTACAGCCAGTGTGCCCAAACACAACATCACTCTTCATTCATGCAGCGAAGCTTTCCTGAAAGAATAACACACCTTCAGCTCCTCCGTGTTTTCGACAGCTACTGTAGGCAGCATGCGCTTGTGGAGTGGGGCTGTGAGATTCAGCACGTCTGGCAGCTCATAAGAGTCTAGTAGTGTGCTATGTGGTCTGTTTGCTGCTTTCATTACACAATTAACTGGTGGGGACCAGAAAGCATACTTCTCATTGTCAGGCAATGAAGCAAAAGTCTATGACCAACTTTGGGAAGAGATACTTGCACATTGCAGTCTCTCCTGTAGCTAAGGGGTTTCATCAGTGGACCTGCAAAAGAAAAAGAAAAGAGCTTGGCACTCTCTGGCTATTATAAGAGCACCATATGCCACTTTGCTCCACATCATCAGTGAGAGGTTACCATTTGTCCTCTTGATGCTAGGACCCCAGGAACAAACCCATGCCCACTATACCTGAGCTGGCTCCTTTGGACCGGGTAAGAGGGCTCTGGACCACAGACCACCTTTCACTTTTCGTTGGCACTTGCCTGAAACATTGCCAGAGACTACCGGCCGAGATAGTGGAAGAACCGCAATATGGCAGGAGGTGGAGACCCAGGTCCTACTTTCTAACACAAATTGATTTCTTTATTACTGCACACACATATGAGGCAAGGATTATGATGAGCTGATGGTTCCCTGCAGCAAGGTGGATGTAATGATGCATGCAGTACACTCTCACCAGAATCTCACGGCTTGAAACACCAAGAAGAATATCCAGGACCAGTTCCACTGGCCAGGCCTTAAGGCTGAGCTCCTCTTATTCTGCTACCTATCATCAGTATGTTGTTTAATCGCATCCACATAAACCCTTCCTAAATCACCATAAGGCTGCAAGTACACCTTGGTCCTGTAGATTATGCAACCTGCTATTCAGAAGCATTCCCACTTAGGAAGGCCACCTCACAGAACCTTATCCGAGAGCTGGTTCTACTTGTCAGACAGATGGGCCTACCCGAGCTGCTTATGAACCCAGGGATTCTGTTTGAGTCAAAATTAATGGAAGATATGTGTTGTCTGTTGGTTGTCTGGTTTACCTTCACAGACCGATGACCTCGTAGTGTATGTTGCTGCTACTTTCCAGGGCCAACTGTAAGTTTGTGGCCCAGTGGCATGGTCCCTACATCAAAACACAGAAAGCCAATCCAGTGAACTACTGCCTGAAACAGATGGGTAAGAGAAAAAGCTCTGAGTTATATCACAGTAATTTACTCAAATGTAAATTGAACTGTTATCTGCTGTCTCAGTCTTCACTGCTGGTCCCCCAGGACAAAAAGGGGAAGAATCTGATGAAACACGGGGGATACCTCACCCCTGTACAGCATCAGGAAGTAAACACACTGAGCGACAAATTCCACAACGTGTTCTCTACAGAACCAGGGTCACATGCACCACACATCTGGTCAGGCACAACATTAAAACACCATCCAAAGCGATCATCCAACAAACATCTAACAGATCCCTGAAGGCCTCTGTCATGCCATTAAAGCTGAGATTGCCTACAGTAAATGCCTTGAGATGGCATCATAGAGACCCCCTGGTAATAGGTTTTTTTCATACTCCATAAAATGTTTGACAAACACTGCCAGACCAAAAAGTATCCATTTCAGGAGGGTTACATGTAGTGGCTTAGAAAGTAAAGAAAGCTGTAATGAATGCTTGAAGATGATCATTTGAGTCTTGTCTTGTTGAATTCAACAATAACAGTCGTATCCTAAGAAGTACAACATATATCAATTTGTGTAGAAGTGACTGTTAAATGAGCATTATCTGCTCAAGTGTACCAAATATTATGTTACAGTCAACTATGTGGTTATGTTTCTCTGTGAGAGACCAGAAGGATACTGAAAGGAAAGTGTAGGCTGCTTATACAGTATGCACTTTTCCTAACCCTAACCCTAACCCAGTTTTTGCCATGTCAGGCAATGCAATATCTACAAGCGGTCATTAAAACAAGTTTCAGTGACAGTAAGAATTCTACAAAAAACATCATATAGGCCTGCAAACAGATTGATACTTCTATGCATAATATATTATGTGGGTACCATATATTATTTTGGTGCTTAACTTGTTTTTAATTATCTTTGTTCCATACGCCTGCATAAGTTATAGCTCGAATGAATGTGTGTGACCAGCATTAATAATCCTTAGCATTAGCACAAAGACTCTGGTATTTAGCTACAGTATGACTCAGTTTTTCTGTGTCAGTCTGGGTGCCTCAGTGTTTAGTTGTGGTTCTCGGAGTCGCTCCTCTACCAATTATATATGTTTCTTGTCAGTTGGTTGTCTGGCAGCACTCCAGCTTTGTGTCAAAAGCTTAAAAGTTTAACTGAAATCTGTTTCAGTATTAAGTCGCTTCCGATAAAAGAGTCCACCAAAGGAATACACATACAGTAAATGTTATAGTCTGAATGTTGGTCTGCTGCTTGGCTGAATACATTGCAAACAAAGTGTAGAACTTTACTTATGAAGCTGCTGAATCTCAAGGCCATCTCATTTCCTTCAATATAAGGAGAGTAGTAAAGAGCAAAAAATCGCATTGTTGTTTTTTTATTATTATTATTTCTCAAGGGCTTACAGTACTTGTTAACCCTTTGAAAAAGTTATGCTTTCATGAATCTCAGCTTGTGTGTATTTATGTAAAGCTATTTGGTGTGTATGCATGGATTCAACCAGTTGTACATATGTATACAGTAAATACAGATTTAAAAAAGAATACAGATGACTTGAATGTTTTTCTTGGGTATGTCAGTGTTATTATAATTGTCCAACAGTAAAAAACCTATGATGCTTAACATTCTAAGGCTGTGTTTAGGAGCACACCATGTCCATGAGGATGCTCAGTCACACTCACTTTGGCACTTGTTACATGGCTACATGTGAAGTCTCTGTACATAAGCACAATACACACAAGCAAATACATCTCCACTCATCTCTTATCTATTAATTATGTACCATGTGACCACCTAGTTTTCATTCAGGGTCACTTGCCGGCCACATATCAGCATAGTTTACCATATTACAAAGACTCTAAAATCCCTTAATTGCTAAATAAATGATCGAGCATGTTTAAGCACTTTTTTTCTACCCTGACACGTGGTAAGCTCCTGGGAATTAAGTCCATCCTCAGCAAGAAATTGAGTCCATGAGTCAACCTCAAATATCCAATAGGCCAAAAACAAACACAACTTGAGCAACGACAGGTTTTTGGAAGCTGTCAAATATTCATTTGTTCAGAGTAATGTTCATGTGAGCAGGATCCACAGAGATGCTGATTCGTCGAAACCGTTCTTAGATCAGTTCTCATTTAAAGGAGCAGTTCTCTCAAAGATTACTCACTCTCACTCAGTCACTAACTCATTGTCTATACCACTTTATCCTATACTATAAGGGTTGCAGGGTCCTGGAGCCTATCCAAGGAGACTTAGGGCACAAGGTGGGGTACACCCTGAATGGGATGCCAATCTATTGCAGGGCACACACAGACACACACACTCACATGCTCATTCACACACTATGGGCAAGTTGGAAACAGCAATTAAACTAATCTGCATGACTTTGGACAGTTGGAGGAAACTGGAGGACCTGGAGGAAAAACACCAAGCACAGGTAGAACATGCAAACTCCATGCACTGAGACCTGAGGTGGGAATCAAACCCAGAACCTGGAGGTGCAATGCTAACCACTAAGCTACAGTCTCTCAAAAATGTAAACAAACTCCTTCTGGAATTAAATATACTAGTTGATCTACAACGATGTGATTGGTGTCTGATGTTTTCTTTACATTTGTTCTTAGGAGAATGTGGCTAAGAAGTAATGGTATAGTGTAGCTACAGTACAACAAGTTCAACATTATTATGCATGTACAAAAATTGCTTGAAGTTGTTCTGTTTGTCCCTTATTGTTCAATTTAATTATATGGACATTGTTGCAAGGCAAAATATGGATAAAACACAGGAAAAATATGAATAAAACTTTTAAAATATAATGAAAAATGCTATACTGATTAGTTTGTCCCTGATGAGCAAGCAAGGAAAAAGTCCATGAGATGACATGCGGATGAAACCTTGAGCGGAACCGACTCAGAAGAGAACCCATCTTCATTTGGGTGATAGTACCGCAATCAAAAATCAATCCCTTCTTTATCTGTTTACTACTGTATATGGTTGAAAGTTTAATTATATAACAGGAAAGGTGTTTAAGTTAATATAAAGTCCATTTTCACTGATGGAGACAAAAACTGCTTGTGGCAATTTCAGACCTAAAAGTACTGAGCGACTGCAGTCAGCCTACATCAGCCCAGTCCAAGACCATCTTCATGGGCATTGAGTGGAACCACCCTCTGTCACCCCACACATCCCCGAGCAGACCACATGGGGCCTCCACAGTAACCAGAGGCATCCATGCAACAAGAACTGATGTGGTTTGTGATACAGAACGGCACACCTTTTGTAAAAATAAAGAAAATGTCCAGCAGGAGAGCTGCACAAACAAATCAAATCCAGAGCTTATGTACTGATTATGCGATTATACCAACTTGATTCTTTTATTTCTAAGAAAGTGTATAAAGAACTAGTAGCAATGAACTTTAATAGAATTATTCATTATCCATGTAATGCGACTGCAAAAATAAGTAAGATAACAAAATAATTTCAGGCACTAAACAGTTACATTTTGGTTAAAAGGAAAACGATGCAGGTTTCATTGTTTGAACTTCAATGCCAATCAATTTGTAAGGAATTCATTTAGGAACCTACTGTATATGAACCTCATCATATTGAGGCCAAATTCCAAAAATCATCAACCTACAATCATCATTTTAAGTTTTTTTTTTATTTTTTTATCTGGGTCAGGGTCATGGAGTGTCTGGAGCCTGGATCTCTTGAACACTGGTGGGAGTTTTCACACCTTAAAGCAATTTAGTTTAGCTAGTCCATTTACCTGCATGTTTTTCGGATAGTGGGAGAAAATTGGAGAATCCAGAGGAAACCCACGAGGACATGAGCAGACCATGAAAAACACCACACGAACCTTAGCTCGGGATCAAACCTAAGACCCACTGTGCCACTATGCCACCCTCTAAAGCAACCCATGGTTTTTAGAAAGCTACCTGATGTAAAACAAGTTCATGATGCTTTACTAGCACCTACTTAGGGATACTAGCATACACTGCCATGCTATTTGCACAGCAAGTTTACTCAGCTCTGCACACTGCTCCAGTTCCGTGTGTACTGAGGTGTGTACACGGCCCTGTGTATTTACTGTAGAGTCTAGCACTTGTTGGTTTTGTTGGAATTGTAGTTTTAACACTGATCTTATGCCTGTTCAGATCACTGTACGGTTAGGACAAGATTGTTTATCGTCTTTATGGACGATGCAAAACCTTAGTTTTACTTTTTGAAGTAAATCAGGAGAATTCGAGTTGCTTTGAAATCCGTTGAGTTAAAGTTAACCATTTTATCAGTGTGATGTTTTCAACATGGGCATGGCGATGATCTCACAGCAGGTTCATCCACAGAAAGGAATGTGATATAAAAGTTTTTTGTTGTTTTTTTTACGGTGGAATTCACAGTAAGATATAATAAACACATAGCCACTAGCTATGAATTAATTCTACATAAAGTCCTTCACAGACTGAAAAAAAAAAATCTTGTCAGCGATTTCGCCTGAGAAACATGACTACATGATATTCTTTTGAAATGTCTGCACATCTAGTACTCTAGAATGTGTAGAATATGTCTTAAGATGAGATGATAAACCAAGTAAACGTTGTACAAGCTAACGCATAAGATCTGTGCTGTCACTTAACATCAGCTCAGCATAAAAACATCAAGGCATGGTCTTGGAAATGACATGTAGGTCCAAATTCGAACATCTGATAACAGATTATCCCATATAATAAGACACTTTTTTAGTGTGTCACTTGTGAGAACGGTGATTGTGGGCAGGGCCTGGAGCAGTCATAAACAGTGTAGGTGGTAACGACACAAAAGCATTTTGCCTTATATGAGCTTCAACAAATGAAGCTTGCAAATGTATGAAATTTGATTTAATGAGTAGCACAGTGGCTTGGTGGTTAGCAATGTCTGTCACTTTGCACCTCTTTGCAAGGTCGAGAGCTTGATTGAGTTTGCATGTTCTCCCTGTGCCTGGTGGTTTTCCTCTGGGTACTCCAGTTTTCTTCCAAAGTCCAAACACATGCAGATTAGTCTAATTGGTGATTCCAAATTTCACATAGTGTAAGGGTGTGTTCCCCGCAATAGATTGGCACCCTGTCCAGCATGCACTCCACCTCATGCCCTTTGTCAGCTTTTTTTCTTTTTTTTTTTCAGTTTATGCATTTTCCTTGAGAGGAAATTTTGCCCTTAATTGAAATATATTGCAGCATGAATCTTTTTTTTTTCAGTGCAAATATAGGATCTAACGCTATAACTAATTAAACATAAAATGACATTTTGAGTTCTTTGAATTTTATGTTATTTACAGTACCATGCTTTGTATTAGCAGATTAGCAAAGCAAGATATCTGTACTAGCTATGTATCTTCACTCACCAGAGTTAACTTTCTCCCAAGCTTCATTTTTCTTTGTGATGTCCCCATACACAGTCTTTCTTCATTGCATTTAATGAGAAGTTTTATATGACACGATTAGAGGAAATCATGGTCATAGGTTTTTCTTGCCTTTGAGTCGTACAGTAAGCGGGAACTAATTGCAAATAGATAGTAAAGTTGTGAGCGAGGACCTGAAGAAATGTTCAGACCACACAGGCCATAAGATTTGTCTTAAAGGAATCATTCCATCAGGGTTAGGGTTAGTAGATTGAAAGTACGTGGGGTGTTCAAGTCAAACAGGGACTTTTATGGCACTTTGGCTGCATTATTATGTAGAGTACAGTTATGAAAGTAAAAGCTACCTTTATTTCTCTATATAATCCCCTACTACACTGATGCACTTATCCTAGCATTTCACTGGTGCTTGGACAAAATCAAGGTGGAAAGTTTTCGCAGTACACTGAAGCCATGATCGGACTGCCTGCTTCACGTCTAAAACGCTATTCTCCCAGGATCTCCTTTTCTGGCCCAAACATGTGGAAATCACTTGGAGCAAAGTCAGAACTATAAGGGTGATGTAGCAATAACTCCAAGCCGAGTTGCTACGTATAACACTTATTGGATGTTCGTGGGAACAACTGCAGTGGGCTCCAAGCCACCTAGGGTGGGATCGTCATTCATTGAAACGGCCTTTTTTAAAACGTTAAGAATGTTATCACCATAATGTGCATATAGTCTTCTGTAAATGGTAATCGATTTTATACCTTCCTTCACAAGGAAGTCCCAGTTTGACTTGAACACCCTTCGTATAATAGGAACCTCAAGGCAATCTTATATACAGCTTTACAGACAGAGCTTTCAATATGACCATTTAAGGACTAATTGCATTAAAGTACTGACATGCTGATCTGAGGCCCCTGAGAGATCCGGAAACTTTCAGTTTATATTAATAGCAGTGATAACGACGTACAATGACAGCATTTTTTACATCACCTGGCAGTGGATTCACGGGTTCAGGAAGTGTTTTGGAGACTGTTCATTAAACGGTGCATGATCATTAAAGGTCGTTTTTGGGACTGACTGGCAATGCTCATCAAAGCCGAGCTGCACCATGGGCACGCCAAAGCCGCTGGTGGAGGCTAGAGGGAAAAAGCGAGGCGCTGCAAAATACAAACAGCACACACACTCCTTTTTTTTTCTCCTAGGCGCACAAACACACACACACACACACACACACACACACACACACGCACACACTGACTGCTGGAAGCCAGACAATTAAGGGGATGGAGGACAGGCACATTTGCATACATATTAAAGTGAGGCTGTTAGAGAAGAGAAAAGAGGGAGCAGGCGAGGGGGGTGAGATGGAAAGAAAGGGAGCGAGAGAGCGAGAACGGGAGGGAGGGAGTGACTAGCAGCATATGAGCGAGCCGTTCTCATAGATCTTTTCCATCAAAACATGCCGAGCCCCGCCTTTGCCTGCGCATAAATCTGCATGTGTTTAGTTGGAGCTCTCACTCCGGGCAGCAGAGGGAAACCAGCGGGCAAACATTGGCACCATGAGCACAGGACAGAGGTGGCATCACAGTCAAGAGTGACAAATTTAACTTTCCATTTACTACAACTCTGGTTTCACGACTCTCTGAGCATTTGTAATGTGGCCTTAATGCTATTAATATGACTGTACAGATCTTTACATTTGCATATAGAGGTATTATAGTCTGAAAAGAAACAAAAATGATTGGGGATCAGGAGTCAACACACACACACACACACACACACACACACACACACACAAATGCATGCATTCTGATGTACAAAACATTGAGAGAAATCTAAACACACAGCAGTATAGCTTATCTGACCTGATAAGAATTTATAGGAATTATAATGAAAGAAAATCAGCTTGAATGGGTTTCATATAAATGATTATTGATTTTAAAAGCCTGGTTTGCTAACACTGACACTAACTCATACCTTTCCGTGCGAAAAAAAATTTGCAATCTGGAGAACAGGTTTATAATTAAAGCTGGAGTCCCAGCTGTGATAAGTGTCCTTTAGGTCCTTTTTAAGGCTTTGAGGAGAGATTTTATTCTTTTTGATTAGAATTACTGTCCTACTGTAGTATATCAGTTATATGATAAAATTTCTTCATGGATGAGGGTAGAATATTAGTTAAGGTTGACTAGACAACTTTATACCCAATATATTTCTTAGTTTTAAACCTGTATCGCCTTTTCACATAGCAGTCTTTTATATATATATATATAT
>QMIH01000053.1:356256-371142 GCA_003987875.1 Clarias batrachus
TATATATATATATATATATAGGGTTTCATTTTCATTCTTCTGCATCTTTTAATTCTTCATTTAACAGGAACATCTACATGACAATTAAATCTTTGTTTGTACTAAACAACTATTGTACATTACACTGACTGGGCTCTCTTTTTCACTCTCTTAATAATAATAATAATAATAATAATAATAATATGACAAAAGCAAACTTGTGTTTTTTACACAATAAGCATATTATAAGAAGTTCTATATTTTACTTATGTCACTGGATCAAATTTCCATGCATTTTGCGAGTGTAAAAGTTGAAAAATACATTTAAATACATAAATACATAACTGCATTTTTTATCAGTTTTTCTTGTTAGTAGCCATGGTATTTCCTCAGCTTTAAGTCCTAAGGCTATTAAATTATAAAATGGTTTGAAAAGAACACATGTATCAGTAAGGCTTCGTGGTTCACCTTGCCTGTGGTTCTCAGTCAGATGTATAGCCTGATGTAGCCCTCTTGTCTTTGGGTAGTTTAGAATATTTGATGGCTGTTGATAATTATTTTGTTCTTTAACTTTTTAACTCTTCAACTTTTTTTGAGAATCGGACTTGGTGAAAATATCTTTAATTAGATTTTGAATTTCTCGGATGTAGTTAGATTGTAAAATGTGTGTGTGTGTGTGTGTGTGTGTGTATCAGTGGCGGCTAGTCAAAACGGGGCGCAGGGGCGCCGCCCCCCCTTAAACTTAGGCAGAGAAGAATGCTACTATAACATGTAGTTAATTAGCATAATAATTATTTATTTTAATAATGAAATAAAGTCACTTAGTCACAATATTCCGCTGTATTTCTTAATATAATTTACTTGCAATTTAAAAAATCTAAACTGTATTACGTTCATTTGTGGTCGTGTACGCGGGGCGCCGGACAAACGAGTGTCTATGTAGACATGTACGTTTTTGAAATGCATGTGACCAGAGGCTGAGCTCTGATTGGATTTTGTCAAATCATCCTTGGGGCGGAGCTCTGTGTGCCCTGAACCCTCCCACTTTTGTTCTTAGCAAATCAATATTGTTTTTAAATATTTGGGCTCATGTGATTGGACCATTCTCAACGAGTCTTTTCCACCACTTCTTATGGCAAGCGGAGCTGCTGACTGGATGTGATGTGAGTCATGACTCGTGATGCGTAATCACCTGATAAATGCCTAAATCACCTGATAAATGCCGAGTATTAAAGGTTCAATTTTTATTCCCATAAAAATCCCCCCCCCCCAAAAAAAAAGTTTGCATCGGCCGCCACTTGTGTGTGTGTGCGTGTGTGAAATTGTTGCCACACTATTTTATTTTTCAGAGTGGTTAAATGTCAATATTTTTAATATCCAGTATTTTTTCAGTGATGTTACTGAGAAACCAGAAAGGGCAAATTCCTCCGTCTCGAAGTCTTTCCTGTGGTGGAAAACTTCCTACAAAGCACTGACACTGAAGTCTCTTCCCATAAATGTTACGTAAGAAATTCCTAACAGGAAAACTGTCATCATATTAATGTTTTTTTGTTTTGTTTTGATCTTAGATTGTGTAGATGATCTGCCATGCAAGTTGATGTGAATTAGCTCTAACTACAACAATCAGGTATTAGAATATTAGTGTCGATATACTGTAAACCTGTGTTGCATGAATCAGAGCTGCTGGTATAGGCATCTACGTACAAATCATTGAAAATGAAAACGTCATAGAAAGCATTTCACTTTGTCTTCTACTGTGTTTGATTGTGTGTGACCAAAAAAGTTTTAAATTGCATTTAAGTATCTAACGAAATTAAAAAAGCAATAATGGAATATGTTAAGTGATATCACACGCTGTTTTAATGTACAGGGACTGGAATAGGCCACAAGTGTTTTATAGCTTTTTCGAGTTGTAGCACTGCTGCGGTCCAAGATATATGGGCTGAGATCAAACAAGTCCAACACATTAAACAAAATACGCAAATATAGCTGCTCTGAGAAACTGTGCAGAATAAAATGATTTTCCTATCGTTATGAATCAATCCCGAGTTTATAACTGTCATATCAATTGTGTAATTGTATCTGAATCTCACAACACAGCAACGTCACTGTGGGTTTTGAGAAAATACAAAAAGTTACTTTTTTGTTATAATAACTTACAACAACTTTTTGTACGAGGAGTGTTCAAGTCAAACCAGGACTTTTGATTGTGCTGAACACAGATCTGTACAGAACACTGTTATAAGAAAACAACCCGCTTATTTCTCTATATACTGTAATCCCCTGCTACACTAATGCAATTATCCCAGTGTTTCACTAGTGCTTGAATACCATCGAGTCGGAAAGATTACTCAGTACACCAGAGCCATGATCCGAATACTTGCTACCATGTCTGAAATGCTGGCCTCCCAGGAACTCCTTGGCAAGGAGTGAGGTCAGGACTGTAGCGTGGAGATGCTTGCCAGGGGGAGGCGTGGCAATAACTCCCACCAGGTTTCTGTAATTTGTAGTAATGTTTATGAATTATATTGTGTGTACAGTTCTTACAGACAGATGCGTCTCTTCAGGAAGCTGGCAACAAGTTATTCATCGATTTTCAGTGATCAGTTGTTCCACTCAATGTTCACTGGCTTCAAGCCACCTCTGCCGGGATCGTCATTTATGCACAAACTTGCCTTATTTCAAATGTTTGCACCACTGAAATGTTTTAAAGAGACTCATTGCTGTACTGTCCCTGACATCCTGAATGTCAGTTGGTTTTATTTCTTCATTCACATGAAATATTATCTCAAGTCCTGGTTCGATTGGAACACCCTTCGTATTTTTACAAGATATTGAATTGGACCCTCTCATGTTTTTCTTTAAAATGCCATACCTATATTTTCCATTTACATCAGTGTAGGTTCAGGTAAATAGAGACAACATAAGTGCCAGAAAAAAAGATCTAATTTTAAGTTATTTTCATTTACAGACGTTTAATGCTATAGCCATGTTACCCAACTTAATTGTATTGGTGCGTTCAGATCAAAGGGTAAACACAAAACAATGGCTCGGCCTTCAAGATGTTGAAATTGTAGGAACACTGTTGCTAGGCAACTGAAAAATATAGACACATGGTATTGATGTTAAATTAATTTGATGATTTAGCTAACTGTTATTTGTACAGAGAGTGTGAAGGTACAAAGACACTGGAAATAAGAGAAAACCTTCAGAAAAAAAAAAAAAGTCAACATTTTCCTGAGGTGTGTTGGTAATTAACAAGACTCCGGGTGCCTGGCAAATCCATAACATTTTATACAATTCAGTAGATATGAAAAGCGATGTTTGGGACAGGGTCAAGGTAAATAAAAATAAAATTAAAATGTCAGTCTGTATGAAAATCAAAACTGTTTGGCTGTACACATTGGCTTTCCACACATCTCACTAATCATACATTTGGATTTCAAACAGCAATAAAATCTGACATAAACGGGAAACACTTTGTCAACCATCAAGACATGTTAAGAAACATAAAAGAGGGTAGCATTTATCCTTTTTTCAGGGGAATATACAGTACTTAAGGGTGAGAGTGGTGGTAACACAGATGACTGAGCCCAACCACCGCTGGGTCACCACTGTTGGGTCCTTGGGCAAGACCCTTAACCCTATAGCCTATACAACACACTCCTGTCTGTAGTGCTAAAACCCAAGAAACAAATACAGTACTTGATGTTAGTTACATTTTAACCATAACACGATAAAATGGTGGCTGATACGAGTATGAGTTTGATGAGTTCTGGTGCTTGAGCTATTGTGTGCATATAAAACAACTATATGTATAACAATAAAACAGCTAACACTATAGTACTGTAAATTATTATATTGATGGTCAATTAAAAAAATTACAATGTCTGTTGGTATCTCAATCTGATGTAACCAATAGAACACCATCATTGTGCTGTTTTCTATAATAGTAGCCCTTCTGTAGTCGTATAATCCCTCTGTTTATAAGGTGCCCTTGTCCAGATTATAAATCATCAGATGGTTGCAAACAAAATTAATTTATGGATGCAAATGCTCCTTGTATAGTCAGCACTGTTCAGGTTAAACAGAATCACTGAGTATTTGTAGTTTTTTATGGTGAAAGTTTGAAGTTCTACCTTAAGGCTCTGTGTGTGCATGTAATCTGGTTCAACTGTTCAATTTTAACAGTTTGTTAACTAAAATGTATCTTTTCGAACTAGTTAGAACAGAGACTGCTTCTTACTGGCACACACTGAACAACGTCTCCATACGAGAGTGAACCGAGCTTCAATGAACATGATGAACACATGACCACATACTGTATGTAAGCAGGGTATGACAATAATAACTCATTAATAATGCATTGCTTTATTAAAATAACATGCCGATGAGTGGTCCGCTTGCTTTTCTGTTTTTTCCGTGAAGATAACCGTCCTTACCACGCACACTCTCCCCCACGGTAACGGTTGCCGTGGAGGCTGCAGTTGATGGCTATAACAGCAGCTGTCGCTGCAATGCACTCTGCAGCCTCTGAGTGTTGGAGAAAGGGAAAGGGGTGGTGGCGAAGCGAGAGAAGGAGTTTGTGTGAGAAATATGAGGAAAGACATTGAGAAAGAGAATGAAAAGAAAGTAAGGGAGCACGAGAAGAGACGTGAAGATAGGGGTAATGTTAAAATGAGCATAAGAAAGAAGTGGAAAATGAAAAGTCCTCAACTCAGAGAGAGAGAGAGAGAAGGAGGAGTCTTAACTAAAAATAAAGGGAAGGAATGTGTGATATGGAAGAGAATATATATGTACTACCTTGTGTGCGTGTGTGTGTGTGTGTGTGTGTGTCTGAAAAGATAGAAAGCATTCAGATCTAGGGCACATGTACAAATGGGACATGTACAAGTGTGGCAGGGAAAAAAAAAATAAAAAACTCAGTTGAAATTTCCTTATCTAATCTGTGTGTGTGTGTGTGTGTGTGTGTGTGTGTGTGTGTGTGTGTGTGTGTGTGCGTGTGTGTGTGCGTGTGTGTGTGTGTTAATTATGTTCCCACTAATCTAAATGTATAATAAAACTGTAAAGTTGTGAAACAATAATCTGGGTGGACGTAAGATGAAAAATGAAAAAATTTGTTTGTGCACACTAATTAAAAAAAAACTACAAAATACAAAAAAAATCATGGGGTTTTCACAGGTGTATTTGGCTGAGCTTGAGGTAACATTATAGGCTTTGCTTTATCGTAATTGGCCCACGGGAAGAGAAGATATGCTACTTTGAA
This sequence comes from Clarias batrachus, assembly GCA_003987875.1. Classification (NCBI taxonomy): domain Eukaryota; kingdom Metazoa; phylum Chordata; class Actinopteri; order Siluriformes; family Clariidae; genus Clarias; species Clarias batrachus. The sequence goes on from QMIH01000053.1 coordinate 361,502, forward strand.
ATTTAAATGGAAAACACACTTATATCATAAAAATAAATAAAATCGACCTTGAAAAAAACATTAATTCATCTCAAAATTCAACAGATGGCGCTGTACATTTTTATACGTGCTTATGAGTGTGCAATTGAAATCTACTTAATAAACGTGATCTCACACCTTCCTTCCGTTCGCTTCACAGTAAATAATTTTACTTCATTCCAAAAATCAACAGATGCTGTTGTACATTTTTGAAAACGCACTTACGCACTTGCAATTAAATTCCATGTACATCTAGTCAATAATAAGTGAGCCTATAATAATAGTGACACAGTGGAACCGTTAACAGTGTTTATTAAAGAATGAACTTACCTAGCATGTGCTATGCTAGCTACTGTATATTTATACCATAATTAGCCCTAATATTTTGATTCTTTTATCAAAGTATAACACTCTGGATAAAGGTATCTGTTTTATACAGGAAATGTGACTGAAACATGTTAAATATTGTGCTTTTATTTGAGTTTGGAGGCAGCTAATTATGTTAATATACACTCAATAAGAATGTGTCCCTTCTGGAATTGGCACAACACTGTTTCAGAGAAGTCGGCTCAAGCTGTATTTGCTAGTCAAAAAAAAAATCAGTTTGTCTTTTCTGATTAACTTCACAACCTCCATTGGACAGGAAAAATCAGTTTCTACACTTACACGCAAAGTCATGCTAACTAGGCTAGCTTATGAAGTACTGCTAAGAGACATGCAATCAAAACGCTGTAGATAAGTTCACATGAAATTATCTTTATTTATACACTGATAATGGTTTATGGTAAGTCTGTTTAATCCGTGTAATCATGGTTGTGATACTCCTGAATGTGGTTACTCAGACTTTACTGTGGTGTTTATGCTAACTGTTATGAGGGGAATGAAGCAAAGAGCAAGAAACATGAAGTTTTTGTACTTGCTTACGTGCCTCTTTCTCCCTCTCTTCCTCACACACACATACGCATGTGTGTGCGTGTGTGTGCGCACACACACATACGGAGACAGAGAGAGAAGGGAGGGAGGGGCGCGTCTCCGGCAGGGTTTCCTGCCACAGGATTTGAAACTGGAGCTCTCTCAGCTGTGGTCTCCTGTTTCCTCTCCCCATCTCCAAACGCACTGGAATTGTGCGCGTGCATGCGCGTGTGCGTGCGTGTGTGTGTGTGTGTGTGGTGTTTGTGTGAAATTGGCTGCCATATTAGCATACAGTGCAATAACATGCATCCATTTGTAAACATAAACTTCATGCTCAACCTGTTGGCCTGTGACTGACACCCTGGATGTTCAGCTTGTGTGTGTGTGTGTGTGTGTGTGGTGTGTGCGCGTGTGTGTGCGTGTGTGTGTATGCACAATTTGGGAGAGGGGTTATAATACCTCAATAGTTACATGCAGCATATATAGTATACAGCCTTCTATCACAGTGTTAGACACTAACTCATATATGCTGCTGATCAAACTAGTTAAAATTATCAGTAAGCAAACTGAAAATATCTCAAACTGACCATGTTTTTTGCACCCCCCACCCTTTTCACTCTTACACTCTCGCTAATCCTACCAAACCCTTAGTTAGCTCCTAAAGTCATGACATGCTTACAGCAAAATTAACTTTCTAAACTCGTTTTGTACTTGTTGCTGGTTGTGGATTCGTTAAGTCTCAGCGAGGAGTTCTGCTAGGACGGGGCATTTTCATAGTGCATTTAATGAGATTATATTAACTGCAGTTCAGAAGAACAATATAATATTAAGAATGAATAAAGCACCATTTTCCATTTAACCTTTTACCCAACATGTTAGCTACCTAGATAAGTAGCTAGCTAAGCTATGGTAGGTGACTTCTCAGCTTAAAAACATTGAATGTTTATTGATTATTAAGGAGCATGTCACTTTTTTTGATTAAAGAATTGCTTATTTGATAATAATTCCTCAGTATATTTCTGGAGATTTTGTAATATACAGTACAAAATGATATAACTCTAACAAGGAAGCCAATCTGGCCAATGAGAAGCCATTAAAAATGAGCACTGAGCATGTCACACTCTGACAACAACCACAAGAGATACGACACATGTGGCACACACTCTTACGAGCTAAAATATTTTGCAAAATATCCATTTTCAGTGACCTAAAACAGTTTGTGTGTAGACAAAAGACCAAAACAAAAAAAACGCACGTATGAAATAACTGTGACATTTATTGGCCTTCACGTTAATGGCTAATTATAAATTTATGTCTCACTAGTTGATTTTACTATTTAAGATGTCATTAATTATTGGTTTTATATTTATTTAAGGAGATCTTTAATAGCAGTATAGTATATATATATTAATTCATTTATAAATAAAATGAATTCAAAACTACTTCAAAGGTGAATTTGGAAGTTTACAGTTTCCAATTATTAAATAAAAATTTTATAAAAGGCATTTTGAACTATAGCACTGTACTGTACTTGGGTTTTCAGTACTAATTAGTGTTACATTTTGAATTTTGAAGTTATCTGAAGTGCAGTATTGTCAAGTCAGAGTGGAATTTTTTATTGGATTTATCATGCAATTTCCATTGTTTCCATTTGTATTTGGTGACCAGATTATATGTCAGAGCATAACGGCAGAACCATATCAGGCCACTTTTACGAACGACAAAACTGAAAGACTCACAATATCTTAATCCGTGAAATAGCGTGTTATTAGCATTGATCCATGGCACAGTCTGATAAGTGGCTTATTATCGGGGAAGTAGATTGATGCTATCTGGCTAATTCTTGCACAAGTTTAGCATATTAGAATTCATATCAGTTTAGTCACACTGCGAAATTGTTCTATTCCATTGTGAATTGCCTTTGAGGAGAGGTATGGGTTTTAGATGGTTGTAAATTGTTGTTTTGAGAATTTACTTTCTCCTAGAGGTGCCTGTGGGAGTCATACACAGTGAGTATTTAAATACAATCATACAAACATACATACACACTGTGCATGCAGCAGATACATACACAATATTTAGTGGTCCAGTTAATGTAAATTGACTAACGCTCTTGACCTGTAGATGCATGATTTTTTTACTATGTTAATAAATATGTTTTTTTTTTCATCTGTTTATATAGATTCGGGATCAAACAAAACACTGACTGATAGATAGATATATACATAATATATTATATATACTGTATAATGTACATTATACATTATATAATACTGTATATAATGTATATATTATATATTATATGTACAGTATAATATATATATAATACATAATGTACACACATATATATACATATACTCATTATAGGAAGTGCTTTTTATATGAAAAACTGTCCTGATAACCACAATCATGACCAATACACAGAAAACAATTACAAGTCCAACCTCATATAAGTGAATCTGGCAAACCATGAGTTCTTATTCAGTATAATCACCATGCTACTCTTCTTGAAAGTGTGTTTGCATGAGTATACACACACACACACACACACACACACACTGACACACACACACAAATCTCTCGGTGTTGAACAAAGAGCATCCTTAAGAGAGGCAATAAGAACCAAGTTAAACGAATGTACGCAACAGGTTTTATGCAGAGGAAGAGAGCTAAGGAGAAAATCCAATCATGAAGTTGCAGTGTTGTTGCACACACCCGGGCTTTGTGAAAAATATATCGGACCTTTAAACAGTATGTAGACCTCTAAATATGTCTAGTCTGAAGTGACAAAAAAAAACATCTTTTACTACTTGTCGGTAAAATCTATTCCCATAGAGTCGAACCATAGATTTCCAGCTCATTCATGTTTCCTACACCTGCTATTTTTCTCCAATGATACTGTATATTCTGGATGTTATGGATTTGTCTGCAACGTGGACTTTAATAAATTAGCCCTTGTGCACACAGAACATAGGAGTGCATTTTACTGAATGTAATCACTTGACAATATGAAACAATAGGTTGCGTCAATCTCCAGTCAGGGTTAGAAGGAAATCAGCCCCGTCTTTACCTCACACCATTCTGCATATTTACTTTAGAACACTGGTGGTGCTCTTGTTCTTGGTTTTATTTATTTTTTTAAATACTAGAATTTATTTGTGAAGTGCTGTCAACATTTTAGCTTTTTTTTAAATAAGTTTTCCCTAGAAAAAGAGGGAGAGTTAAGTCCGGATAGCCCACTTATACTACGCAGTCTGGGTTAAATAAATAAATAAATAAAGTAAATGAGGTCCAGTCCTGAAAAAAAAAGGAGGCATAAAGTGTCAGGTGAAATCGGCAAACTAATACATACACAGGACTAAACAAATGCAGTACTTTTACCTCTTTTATGTGCTATACTAATCCTAACAGGCTGACATTTTAGCAATTAAAAGAATATTTATGCCTATAAAGGAACAAAAGTACTTCACTTTAGGTGGTAAAATATGTTCTCGAAGTGAAACCGTAAAATCCTACATGTTTTTACTGTGTGCGTTAAACTGTGTTTCCATATCTTATTATGTCACATTTCACCTCTAAAACCAGTGTTATGAAAGCTGAACCTTTACATATATTTCCTCTGCCTCTGAGTAAACAGCAGCTCCTGGCACAAGAATAGTAATGAAATTGTATTAGGACTGCTGTGTCTTTTGGGCTAAATTGTCATCTGTAACTTAAGTTAGTATGAACATTTCTGTTGCACAATACAGGTAAGTAATTAATATTTAGCTCAGAAATAAAGAATAATGTTCCAATTATAATGGTATCATCTACCTATATAATATACAGTATACGTTCATTTTTCTTTTTGGTTATTGTTGTTTTTAAATACATCTCACCCCTCACACAATGTTCAGACTAGCTCTGACTGTGTTTAATTTCCACAGGTCACAGGGCCCCTTATCTTACTAACTTCGTCTGGAACTGAAGACGGTGGGCCCCTCGAGTTCTCCAGAGCTGCCCCCTCTCCTCCCCCACCCTCCCCCCATCCTTAACTTTTAACATAGGGGAAAGCAGAACTGGGGGGAAGGAACATGTGAGAGAAATGGAAGATCCATGTGTGGAGAGGAAAGCCTTCGTTTGAGGCTAAAATTAATGAGCAGGCATAAGATACACATGGACAACAGGATGCAAAGACATGCGGACAAGAAGCACAATGTACGTGGTTATGTGATAATGTTGTGTTTAGTAGAACACAGTTGTGGTTGAATGTTAAGTGAGCTTTGTGTTGGGAATTCAGCAGCAGGTCGTCTGAAGACTCTATTTAAAAAGCAAATCTTTAGGGAAAGTTACAAATGCAATGCAGAGTTGTTTCCTCTGCGCTTCAATCGTTGTTCATTATAGACATATTTTGTCTATTTTAATCATCCCAGCTTTGCTGTGATGAATCCCGAATCCTGGAGGGAAAACACTTTATGAACATTATTTGCAAATGCATCATCAGGCCTAACTCTGTTTTCCATGAAATCCTCAACATGAGCCCTATTAAAAACATGCAGTTGTGTGCCGGAGAAGGTGGGGGGAGAAGTGTGTGTGTGTGGTTGGTGGGGGGGGGAGGTCACTCCTACATACATCTGCTATACATATGAACATGCCTTGTCCATGGACTGTGTGCTGTGAATAAAGGTTCTTCTGATCTGAAGCACTAATAATTTGATGATTAAAATTCCAGAAAACTAAAATGGACTCTTCATCATGACTTGGAATGGAATGGAATGTAGCAGCTCAAAATCAAAAGATGCTTACTTGAACTTGGATGGCTGTTTTTTTATGCTTCTGCGTGAAGTCTATACCATAGGTATCACATAGCTGCATACCCTACACAGTGCCCTACTGGGTAACCTGACATGCATCTCCCCAGAAATGTAACTGCATGTTGCAGTGGTGCAGATCGCAACAACTGTGATTAGTCCTCTTAGTTGTGTCGCATTTTCAGCTTCTTCAATGTTTCCATTTTTTTATTGTATGTTTGCATAGCTACATACCCACAGCCATGTCTTGTCCCAGTAAAAGTTGAACTGTTCTGCAACATTGTCTCCAACTCCAAACAGATCTATTCAATTTCATTCGCCATTTTTGTTGTATACCAAAAAAAAAAAAAAGAATGGTGAAGAGTCTTATCACAGTGGCATAAAAACCCCACCATCAACTAGTGGTTTGATGGTGTATTTGCAGATAAACCAAACCAAATGCTCAACACCATAGGAACCATGTAGATTTCAGCCTTTATTGGAGAAACATTGAGAATAGGATTATCCAGGTTTTACCCTGTACAGGATTGGACTGTTTTACTACAAAGCAATCCAAACATGATGAACTTTTTTTGACAGGTCTATTGTTAAGGATCACAGTGCCAATGCAAACCCAGTCTCAGATACTGCAATCCTGTGAAAAATGCTGTGATTTCTAGCCATCTAGCTCTTAGGAATGCCACTTGGACATGAATATGGGCTAACTAACTGATTTATGAATCATGACTCTCCTGAGTCTTAAAGAGCAGCTAAATGCGAGTAGTTTCTAAGGATGTAAAAAGAAAGAAGAAAAACATGTTAAGATTTTTTTTAGAATTTATTACTTAACAGAGATGATTTAATGTCACATTCAAGCTTCAAGTTAAGTTCAGATTTTATTCGTCACATTACTGCGCAGTGAAATTATTTATCCTTCGCATATCCCAACTTTGCTTTGGAAGGCAGGGGTCACAGCGCAGGGTCAACTATTTTTATGGCACTCCTGGAGCAGACAGGATTAAGGGCCTTGCTGAAGGGCCCACCAGTGGCCACCTAGATGAGTTGGGTTTCAAACCAATGTCCTTCCGATTTGCAACTCAGAGCCTTAACACCCTGAGCCACCATTGCCCCATTAGTTACTATGCCCCAATTGTACACACCCCATTTGGTTGTTATGCCTTGTTTATGGGTTTTTAAAATAATATTAAAAAAATTATTAGAATTAAAACTTTTATTTGTCACATACACAGTTATATGCAGTGAAATGCTTATGACATAAAAAGAGGAATTTTACTACAATTAAATAAATTGCACTAGAGTGTATCATTAAATTTCAAATATAATTTTAATCAATAAAGTAACATAATACTAAGAATTTTTCTGTTTATTCAAATTTAGGCTGAAATTTTACAATATTTCCAAAAGTTACCGAAATGAAACAGAATTAAAATAAAAGCGTATACAATCCAAATACCGGAAAATATATCTTTTTTATTTTAATAAGACACAGGTAAAATTACATGAGCCAATATTATACTCACCATAGAAAATAGAGAACATAACAAATGTTTAAATTGAGAAATTGTACCATTTTATGCTCAAAATTAGCTAATTTCAAATTTGATGCCGGCTACAGGTCTCAAACAATTTGGGATGGAGGCATGTTGACAATGGTGTGGAATCTCCTCTTCTTTTCAAAACAATTTGAAGACGTCTGGGAATTAAGGTTATGAGTTTCTGGAATTTTGTTGTTGGAATTTGGTCCCATTCTGGAAAGATCTGGACTGCAGGCACTGCATTGTCCTGCTGAAATGCACCAGGCCTTCCCTGAAATAGACATTTCTCTTTCAGAAGTCATAGTGCCTTCCAAAACATGCAAACTGCAGTACATGATGATGCTTCTGGACCATGTTCACATATGGCATCCTTATGGGATGATAGAGTTTTAGTTGGCATCTTCAGAAGGCACGGTGGATGGTGCTTACCAACAGTGGTTTCTGGAAGTATTCCTGGGCCCATTTAGTAATGTCAATGACACAGAGTCATGCAAATGAATGATGCAGTGTTGTCGTAGGGACTGAAGACCACGGGCATCCAACAAAGGTCTTCGGCCATGTCCCTTACGCTCCGAGAATTCTCCAGTTTCTCTGAATCTTTTGATGATGTTATGCGCTGTAGATGAAGAGATTTGTAAAGCTTTTGCAATTTGACGTTAAGGAACATTGTTTGTAAAGTATTCCACAATCTTTTTATGCACTCATTCACAGATGGGCTCTGCCCATCTTTACTTCTGAGGGACTCTGCCTCTCTAAGACACCCTTTTCACAGCTAATCATGTTACAGACCTGATGCTAGATGTTCTCCCTGCTGAAGGTTTTTTTTTTTTGAAGTCTTGCTTTTTCAGCCCTTTGTTGCCCTGCCCCAACTTTTTTGAGACCTGTAGCAGGCATCAAATTTGAAATGAGCTCATTTAGTGGTTAAAAGTGTAAGATTTCTCTGTTTGAACATTTGTTATATTCTCCATGTTCTATTGGAAATAAAACATTGGCTCATGTGATTTGAAAGTCTTTTAGTTTTCATTTTATTCAAAATCTTTTTCCAGAATTCGGGTTGTGAATTATGCAAGAAACATGATATGAGATCAACACACACCAAACTACTGCCTCAGAAGCATAAACAACTAAACTGTTATCAGATAACAGTAATAATGTGGAGACATTATAGAAAATGAGTCACTGGTTTACTGGCTAATCTCATTTTCTCTAAAACACCAGCAACTACTACAGCTTTGACGTCACATCCTAGTTTGTATGTTATTCATAGCATGATTGTGTTTGAGGGTCGTTTCAGTGATAGCAGCGTTCAGAAGGACAGAACATGCGTTTCCAGGCTGCACATAAAGGCACCTTCACCATCACTGCGTCTATTTTGGTCTGATCTATGAATCCGTGCGAATCTTTATGACTGGCGAAGTGCTCTGTTCCAGCACAATTCGTGCGTTTCACGAATTGTGAACGCACCCTCCCTAAACACAGAGCAATTCCTGACAATGTCGAGGATTTGATTGAATTGTAATGAATGGATGCATTATCACCACGAAGATCATTTTGTATTGAAATCAAACAATAATTAGCTCATCCGTTTGTAAAAACGCTTTTGTGAGCCACACAGAATGCTGAAATGATATGACGTGATGGGGCTTTTAACGGAAACACAGAGCCGTCAATCCGAAAACATGAAGGAAATTAGATTCTCTCCCTTGTGTGGCTTTGAGTCACGCATAGGTGTATGTTTGGATCGATCTAAAGTCAAAGACTTTGAAGTGAAGAGAACATTTCCATGTTAAAAATATGACAAATTGTATGTTAAGCCATACTGTTATCAAAAAAGGAAGTGAATGTTAATTAGGAATGGAACAAAATCTCAAAGGACACAATGCCCAAGCTAAGATCTGTAACATCGCAGAATTTTAAATTAAATGTTGCCAAGCGATTTACAGTCCCAACTCCCCCCACCACCCGCTCACTCCTCTCTTTCTTACTGGTGAGTTTTAATTCTGTCCCCCTGCTGTCTGCAATAAATCTGCATGTTGAATGTTTAAAGATTAATGCCTCTCTGTTTCTCCGCATCTCTCCCCTTGCCCTCCATCACCACAACCCCCCTCCCCCCAACTTGTGCTTTCTTCCTTCGTTCCGACAGCCAGGCAGTACCCTCACGTATGCATATGTAAATGCCTCTGCCTTTGAGCCGGCGCAAGTAATTGTATGCATTTTTAACTGGCCAATCGACTGACAGATAGGTAGAGATTGTCTTCTCTCTCTCTCTCTCTCTCACTCTCTCTCTCTTCTTCACCTCCCCACCTCACCTCTCTCCCCCAATGCACACACACACACACACACACACACACACACACACACACACACACACACACACACACACACA